>CAWVRF010000707.1:0-129215 GCA_963932465.1 Maratus speciosus
CATCGGCATCGAATCTGAACTGAATCGATTCACCGTTTCTGATCCAAGGGCAGAATCGATGCGTTCATCTTTTCTTGCTTTCTTTTGTCTTTAGAAAAATAAAGTGTTGTTTTCGTGAAAATTTTCGACTTCCGGTTTCTAAGGATTTATAGTGTTAGAACTTCTTGTCTGGAATACGATTTGACTATTTTTATAAATTTTTTGTCTGTCAGTCTGTCTATTTGTTTGTCTCTGACAAAAAAATTGTGAGCGGTCTATTTCAAGAACTAATGCATGGAATCTGTTGAAACTTTAGATTCAGTTAGACCTTCATATAAATTGGTGCTGATTACTTTTTGGTGAAAATCGCTCAACAGGTGGCGCTGCTATGCTGCATTTATCATGATTTCCGCAAGATTGCTATCGCAAGAACTAATGCACGAATATTCACCAAACTTCAGATTCAGTTTGACGTTGACATAAGTTGTTGAGGATTAGGTTTTGATGTAAATCTACCGGCAGGTGGCGCTGCTATGCTGCATTTTTCCCGAGTTTCGCAATAGCTCTATCTCAAGAACTAATACACGGATTTTCATAAAACCACATTCAGTTAGACGTTGGCATAAATTGCTACTTATTAGGTTTCGGTATAAATCGCCCAACAGGGGGCGTTGCTATGCTGATTTTATCAGCAGAGTTGAATTCAGACATTTTTCTCCGGGAGGGACAGTTCAGAGGGGGAGGGGATTGGACTTTTGTACATTTTAATGTACAAAAAGCATAAAATCTCAAACTTTCTGGGGGGGCATTTGAATGTTGCGGGGGGGGGGGGGGGAGGAATGCTACCCTCCCGGGCCATCCCCTGAATTCAACACGTTTTTCAGGATTTAAATAATGTTAGGGTTAATATCTCAAGAACTAATGAACGAAATTTCATCAATTTTTAATGTACAAAACCGTATTGAACTCAGGGGGTGGCCCGGGGGGGGTGACATTCTCCTCCCCCCGAAACACTCAAATGCCCCCCAGAAAGTTTGAGATTTTATGCTTTGTTGCGGGGGAAGGAATGTCATCCCACCGGGCCACCCCCTGAATTCAACACGTTTTTCAGGATTTAAACAATTTTAGGGATAATATCTCAAGAACTAATGAACGAAATTTCATCAAACTTAATATTCTCTTAGACAATGCCATAAGTTATCCATGATTAGGTTTTTGTGTAAATGATATAACAAATTGTGCTGCCATGCTGCTTTTATCAACAGTGTTGAATTCAGTCATTTTTCTCCGGGGGGGGGGGGGGAGATTTCTATGGTTCTGGAGAGGAACATTCTAGAGTTACGAGGGGGAAGGATTGGACTTTCGTCCATTAAGCATAAAATATCAAATCTCCCTAGGGGACATTTCAATGTTCCGGGGGGGGGGGGGGGGGGGGGTCCACCCGTACCAGCCCTAAATTCAACACTGTTTTTCAGGGTTTACACAATGTTTGCGATAACATCTCAAGAAGTAATGAACGGAATTTCATCAAACTTAATATTCTGTTAGTCATTGACGTAAGTTGTTTTTTCTGAGTCTTTCGTGTTAATCATGTAATAGGCTGCGTTGCTATACTGCTTTTTTCATGATATTCATGATAGCCATATCTCAAAACTAATGCACGGAATTTAATCAAACTTCATATTCTGTTACACTGTCGTATAAACAGATCCTTATTAGGCTTGGGTGTATACTACCCAGCAGGTGTCGCTTTTATGCCCTTTGAACTGGGATTTTCCGTTGCGGACATCTAAGAGGGTGTGGGCCGAAATTCAATGATTTGTTAGGAAAATGGGATTCTTATATATATTTTTTAAATACACATATTTCAACGAACCTATACTTTTGGATCCTCATGATAGGTATAGGTTATTTAAATTTGACACTGTGATAGCGAATTTTGAAGTTTTAACATTTATGAGACAGAAGAAAGTTTTGGGATTGGACATGCAACTACTGACCTTAAATTTTTGAAGGAAAATGAAAATGATATGACCTTTAGAGACATCGATTAAAAAATTTATAGTATCGATTAAATCGAGTTGGCCATAGTATCGATAAATCGATAAAAAAAAATCGAAATCGCCCATCACTAAGTTCAAGTTTCGTAAAATTTTACGGAACGCATTACTTACGTAAGTCGGGGGATGCCTGTACTCACAATTGAAATTTGAAAGCTGTAGCTGAATTCATTGACTTTTTTAATAGTTTTTAAGTACGAATTTTTAAAAAGAATCTATCTCAACAATGAAAATAGTTTGCCGCAGTAATGCAAAGTAGATAGTGACAGAATTGTTACAATTGGACACTGATTTTGCTACAAGTTCAAGCTTTTTTTTCTTTTCCCACATTAATCTTCTATAATTGGGCTCTACTTCCAAGCATTTCATTGCTAAAATGTCTTTTAAAGTTGTCACTAAAGATTTTAAAAAGACTCTTGTGCTAAACTACACTTCTTCAAATTCACCACTTCATTTAGAAGATTAACAATAACAAGTAAAAATTAAAAAATCAAAAAAACCCGACTGCGTAAAAAGCGAACCAATTAATTATTTCTCATCAATGTGAAACTATTTTTTTTATATACTTACTATGTTTTTATTTATTTGTATTAATGACTTTTAAGTTGTGTTTAATTGTTAGTTCTATCTATAAACACTGTTTTGATCGGACCTGTAGATGTCTATGAAGGTTAGAGTTGCAGTAAAGCTGGAGATCCTACCTACACAACTTCCAGGTTGTGTAATATTTAAACGAAGCTTCTGACTGTAAAATAGTCAATGAAACATCTTTATTTTGAAAGACCTATCCAATGGTATGTCACTCAATAGGGTGCGTATTTTTTTTTTTTCGTCTCTACCCCCATTTTGTATTTCACGGCCACTCATTTGAATTTATAAAAACACCTACCCTATAACCATCAGACGGTTAAGACGAATCAATAGAGACCTCATTCATTAAAGTCCATCCAGACGTTGGGATTTTTTGAGGGTATAAGAAATCCACATGCCCAGATACGCGTGAAACACCACCCTTCTTAGCAGTCGGGTAAAAATACAACACTTTCATGGTAAGATAAGTTGACAATGAAGAGACAAGTTTAATTTTTTTTTTAATTTATATTTAGCTTCACCTTTATCATTTCAGGTTTTGAAGAAGCAATTCGTGCAGTCTTGAGTCCGAAGCAATCTCCCTCCATCCTGCATCACTGTGTTCTGCTCTGACAGTCATGTATAGAATGCAAGAAATTATATTGTATTTTTAGTTTATGTATTTTTTAATATACTGTATCCATTTTTCTTTTTTTTTTTTTTTTTAAATATATATATATAATAAAGGATTCTGTAAATTTTAGGCTGCTGTTTCTTTCTTCACTAATTTATGACACATTCACGAAATCTCTTATATTTTGAAATCTAGAAAATTTGCAAGTAATGTACAGCTGTCAATACTCTGATAGATTATTCAGGGGCGATTGTAGGTTCATGAAAAAATACCTGAAATTTTAGCGAGAATAGTGCTGACTCTAGAACAAAAGGACTCCGTCCTGGGGGGGAGGAAGATTAATAAAAAAGACAATGTTAAAACAAGGAAATACTATTCAAAAAAACATTTGGCACTGGTGTGTTTAGAATACATTTTTATTTGTAGTACTCATCGACGAATACAGACTGGTTTAATCTTTAATCTCAAACCTTCCATTTTTAAAGTTTGTGATTGATGGTGCTTACCCACAATGTTTTTTTTCGTCTTTCATTTTATGAGAAAGTTTTGCATGAGAAAGGATGGAAACTAATAACTGGTTGATAGACAATTTTGTACTAAACATTATATGAATAAATCAGGGTTCAACTCGATTTTGGAAATAAAAATGTAGGATTTTTTTACAGGAGAAAAATGACATATTTGAGGAATATTTTCAAAATTATAGGTAAAAACAATGAATCAATATGAATAAATCAGGGAATCATTCTGAGTTTTTTCTGCGTTCCTTTGTCGAAATTGGTTTTTTTTTCGCGATCCTTTGAAGAATTTTGCGTTCCTTTGACAAAAATTGCATTTTTTCTGCAGTCCATTGAAGAAATTCGTGTTTTTTCCCATATCCATTGACGAAATTCTTATTTTTATCGTGATCTATTGCCGATATATGCATTATTTCCGCGATCAATTGGTGAAATCCATGTATTTCCGCGATTCTTTGACGAAATGCACTTTATTTCTACGATTCTTTGGTGAAATTTGTGCTTTCCCTGCGATCCGTTGTCGAAATTACAATTTTTATTTTGCGATCCATTGATGAAATTTGCATTTTTTTCTGCTATCCTTAGGCGACATTCACGTTTTTTCCACGATCGTATGCCAAAATTTGCGTTTTTTCTGGATACTTTGACAAAATTTACTTTATTTCTGCAATTGTTTGACGAAATTTACGCTATTTCTGTGATTGTTTGACGAAATTCACATTATTTATGCAATCTTTAGTTCTATAATCCACGTTATTTCCATGATACTTTGATGAAATTAGTGATTTTATGCAATCCTTTACAAAAATTTGCGGGATCTTTTGCAATTCTTTAATGAAATTCGTATTTTTTTGCAAATAATTGACGAAATTGCTGATTTTTTCTGCAAACGATTGACCAAATAAACTTTTTTCGGCAACCATTTGTCGAAATTCGCGATATTTTTTATGATTTTTTCCGCTGTGAACGATTGAGGTACCTCAAGAAAAACCGGGATTCCAGTAATGAAAATGAAAAATATACCGGAATTCCAATATAAGACCGGAACACAATCATCTCTGTATATTGAAATAAAACTAGAATTTTTATTAAATGAAAGAGGATTTTTCACTAAATTTTATTAAATAAAATATTAATAATCACATACAAACAGGAAACATTTCTGTGCTGTCAAAGGGGAATTTTTGCAAAGACTTTTGAGATGAGACAGCAATCTACTGAAACTCAAGATATTCATTTACCAAAAAATTAAGAATGATAGTAGATTCCAAATCAATTAATTCAATAGTTTTTCCTGAAAAGTTCTTAATTTTACTTATAAAAATAACTGAGTAAATATGTGAGAATATTTCCCGTTATTAAGCCACCCCTCCCCCCCCCCCACCTCAGAACAGCCTTAAGATAGTACCTTTGATAGCATTTTCTAAAATGATATCTCAAAATATTTAAATTTTTCATTTCAAACATGACATCATATTCATTTTCTTTTCACACAAAGTAGCTTAATTCTTGTAAACTTTTATTTTAGTATGTATACATAAACGTTTTTATTGAAGTGGTCATTTCAAATTCTACACTTACTAATGTTCATGCTCATTGTTGTACTATTAAATATTTGAAAATACACTTTTTATCTCAAATATGATGTCATTTTCATTTCAGTGAAATTCTTTTTAATAATAGGGATGCACAGAATAGTGATTTAGGCCGAATACCGAATATTCAGCTTACAGTCGAATACCAAATATTCGGCTTACAGTCACATACAGAATATTCGGCTAGCCGAATAGTAACTATTAGGTTGAATACAAATATTCAGACAGCTGAATACTTTTATATTTCAAAGTCCAAAGGCATTAAAATGTTAAAACAATTTTATATAAAACTGCATTCTGAATTTAGGAATGTCTAGCTCATAGTTGTTTAGATATGAATGGTGGCAATTTCCAGCACTTTTCATCATGATATCATATTTCACAGAAATCAAAGCAAGTCTGTTGAAAATATAGTTAGGATATCTTCACTGTTAAAATAACAAATGAAAATAAAAGTTTGATTTAGAGTGAGATGAGACACTGGACAAAAATTGTCTGTCTTTTGATGTCTATTATCAACACGGAAAGTTTTTTTATTTTGTTTAGAAACACCCTTTTTTGTGAAAAAGCAAGAAACAGATTATTTACCAGACAATGTTCAGGAACTCGCATTTGTACACCAATTCCTATGAAAATCCTCATTAACGATTAATTTTCAGTGTTACTTTACAAACAGCAAATAAATAATGTAAAAACATTCTTTTTTATTTAAATATTATTCTGTTTCAATTATTCTGAGTATCTTCATAAATTGACAGTTAAAAGTAGAGTTGTGTAAGGCTTTTAAAAGATATTTTGATATTCAGCCAAACTGAATATTTGGAAGGCTGAATAGCTTGATATTCAGTCAAGCTGAATATTCAGCAGATTGAATAGTTTAACATTCAGTAATATGGCCGAATACCGAATGTTCGGTGCATCCCTATTTAGTAATTCTATAGAATTATATCTATAAAAAAAATCACTTATTAAGATGAAATAAAAAATGCTAAAAGTGATTACAGAAAATATAAAGGATTAAAAAAATTTTAATAAACAAATTATTTTTGCATAAAATTTGAACTGTATTTGATAAACAGCTATCATAAAAGCAGGTATCTTGACAAAAATGATCATCCATAAATGTGATTTATTTTATACTACCTTATTTTTAAACTTATGCAGCATCTCGTGTCAATTTGAAAACTTCATGCATATACAAATGAAGATAACTTTGTAAATGTGCTAGAAAGATTCAATTTGTCAAGCGGGGGAGAAAAAAAAAAAATAAAGACACCATCAATCTGATATTTAAAAGTCTACCCATATTTCTAACTATAAATAGCCTTGCAAAAGATGTATTATAAAATCAGGAGAACAAATGATTTGCTTTTTCTTCAATGTATGACATTTAAGACTGATGTTACAGTAAAAAGTCTTCGACTGTTGCAGTAACTCAAATTATTGCATTGGTAAATTTGTTTTTGCAAAAGTACAGTGGGAAAAATAGGACAAGAGGATTCATGTCCTCTAGTGTTCTGAAGACGAGAAGCAGGACGCGTGTTTTTGAGAAGCCAATTGAAGTTACATGCAGTATAGTATATATTGAAGTACATACAGTAGGAAAATGGCATGTCAATATCAGCTGTTTTCCCATAAGATTTTGCAGCTATTGTTGCCACTTTAAGGGAATCAAAAAGGGTTGAAAAAAAATCTAGTTTTGTTTATTCCAGAAAAAACAAAGGATCAAGGTACTGTTAATTTTAATACAAAATATTATATATATTGAAATACCTGAAGTATTTTTTTGGAAAATGATACATCTATATTAACTGTTGTTCCAGCCTCAAGGGAATCGGAAAGGTTTTAAAAAACAAAAAAATCCTGTTTTTTTTTAATCTAATGTTGCTAGAAAACAACAGATTTTCGAGAAAAACAAAAGAATCAAAATTTAGCTAATCAAAATGCAATTTATATTGAAATCTCTTCAGTAGTTTTTGGGAAAATAGCATATCAATATCAGCTGTTTTCCGACAGGGCAACTGCTATTGCCACATGATTAACGAGACCAGGAAGATTAAAATAATAATAAGAAGAATAGAACCATTTATCCAGAAACCAGTTAACTGAAATAGTATTTTCAAGTCATCTGCAGAATCTTTCCAGAAAAAAAGAACCATTTATCGTAAAATTTTCAACATTGCTTTTTTTTTTTAAATTTTTTTATTTAACTGGTAAGTGGTATATTAATTGCCCATTTATGTATTGCATATTTAATCTAATATGTTTTATAATACTATGGCAGTAATTTTGCTTCGTAGTGCTGAATCTACAATGCAGGCAAATGAACAACATGGGACAGTTGCCAGTCTGATGAAGCAACATAGGAAATACACTGTTTATTCACCTGCACAGAGAAATGAAGAAAAGAACAGTAACTATACATATACATACAGTAGCTATATATATACAAAATTCTCACTTCCTATTTCCCTCGGCAGATGATGCCAGACAAAATGGCATTGGGAATGGAAAAGAATATATTTTTTTCCCCCCTTTAAACCTAATTCCATAGTAAATTTCCTGAGATTATAAATTTTCCAAATAAACTTTTGAGTATTTTATTTACATATTACTAATTACCTGTTTTTTCATATTTCCATGGATGAGAAAAAACAGCAAAAGAATGTTTTGCTACATTGCTCCTTCAAGTTGACAACAGTTCCGTTTAGTTTACTTTCAACTTTGACGTATGTTCACGAGATTATTGGTTTGTCAAAATCTTAAAAGTTGAAAAAGTTGATTTATTTTTTAATTTGATGAGCAACCAGTTATCCAGAATACACACACAGCCATTCTCGATAACTTGTTCCATACTGTATTATATATATATATATTTTATATTTTAAATTAACATTACTAGAAAAGAAATGATTTTTCAGAAAAACAAAAGGATCAAAATATAGCTAATTATAATACGGAATAATATGTATATATATACAGTAAAATCCTACAAATCCAAACTAATTGGGACCGGTGCCAGTTCAGATTACAAAAAATTCAGATTACCTGAAATTTTGATAAAAATAGAAAAGAAAAAGATGTGGGCTATAAAAAATGTAAGTTATAAGTACTCAGTAATCTGGCACAACTTTCGGAAAAAAATACTATTCCTGTTTAATCACTCCTGGTGTTTATAATAATCCAATGGAACTTCAGAATGACGAATTACGTTACAAACGGTTCAAAATCGTGAATCTATAAATAGCTCAATCACTACGTCGACGAGAGGTGAAGAAAAAACATTTCTGTAGATAATTTGCAAAATAAAAATGTTGAAAGGAAAAATTAATTTATACTTTTTGCATTTTAGAATAGAATTTTATAGTGACTGGTAAACAAACAGATATTCAGGATTTTTTTAAGATGGCTTCTACGAGTAGGCTTACAGTGCACATTTTCATTTTATATTTGTGTCATATGTTCTACTTTTACATTGAGTATTTTTTTTTATTCTGTTTTAAGTTGTTCAAATATAATTTTCAAAAATAAAATTAGTTCAGATTAACTGGAATTTTGGATCAGTGGGGTTCTACTGTATTATATGTATAATTTTTAAGAATATCATACAGTTAGTTCAACAAGAAAACTCCTAAAACTACACGTATAACCTGTAAACAGAGAAACCACACATACCAGGCTATAAAAATGATTAGTTTTTATGGATTTTGAATTTCTCAAACTTTTTTTAGAAATCTTTGTTTGTTTTGCAGGTATAAATCAGAAATAATGTAATAAGCTGTATATAAAAAAAAATGATGACTCAAAAAAAATATGGAACTTAGAATTAAAAATAGGTAAAACTAGTTTTGCAAGATTAATTTTGTCGTACTATATTAAAACTTTTTTTGTTGTTGTTTTTTTACAATTTAACAAATATATATATATTTTCTAAATGTAGAATGAAGTAATAGTTTAATTAATTTACAACGTTTGTAATTCATGATCAAACTTCAATGAATTATTGTCGCTTCAAACCTTTCTGGTACCCTTAAAAAAATCAGAATTAAAGACGAATAATTCAAGAAAAGAAAAATGTTACAATTTTTAAGTTTCTTTTAATTATTATTTTTTAGTTAACACTTAATCATCTTCTTGCGGTCCAACTATTCTGTACTTTACACGTTCTTCCTCTTGATCTGTTGTGGACATCCACCACCAAATGGTGACTTCAATGAGAAGACTGCTTTTCAGAATCGAGATGAACAATGAAGGATAGAATATTTATCACTTGCTTTCATCCCTGCAAAAAGAAAAAAAAAAAACCCGAGATCATCAAAAAAGTAAAACAGGTTTATGCCGTATTTTCTGGCATATAACACACTTTTGAAACAAGAAAATGTATAAAAATTTAGTACTACTTAGTTATCCCGTCGAACAATTTCGCCAAATTATACAAATTGACATAACTTTTATTTTAAATAACGAAAGATCAATAATATAACATTAATAAAAATACAAATAAAACATTGAAATAAAATCACTTGACATAAAGACGTGTAACTTGCTTAAAGTCAAATGGATGTGACATTTGCAATCAACCATTATTGGTATTTAATCTTATAGTTTGGCGATAGATTTTTGGTCGACGGGATAACTAAGTAGTACCAAAAATTTATAGGGGTGTGTTATGGGACGAGTATGAAAATGAAAGAATAAATATTAAGAAAACATGATATTTTTATGATAGCCAGGTACAGGTGATAAGTTGGCAAATACTGTTCAATCGCCATGATTTATATTGCATTCCTTTCGTATAAAATATAAAACTTTCACTTAAAATGTATGACTTTCATTTAAAATACATGTCTTTCATTCATTTCATTTAGCATCACAAATAAATAAATTAACAAAAATATAATAATAATAATGTAAGACTTTATATCTTAAAGCTACTTAAAGATTCACTTGGCTTATAACTAAAAATGAATATACCTGTTAGCTTTTCAATTTTATACAACATTTATTATTCATTCAAACAA
The DNA here is from genome assembly GCA_963932465.1 of Maratus speciosus. Taxonomy (NCBI): domain Eukaryota; kingdom Metazoa; phylum Arthropoda; class Arachnida; order Araneae; family Salticidae; genus Maratus; species Maratus speciosus. The sequence goes on from CAWVRF010000707.1 coordinate 10,378, forward strand.
ATAATATGCTATGTAGATCACAGCAATTTAACCCCATAGGTAATATAATATAATGCACATGTAAAAATGAATATTGGAATTCATCTAGAATTCTTGCTCAAATCTTTTATTTGGCATTTAACAGAACTTCAATGTTCATGTTGAGATAAAAAACTATGGAACTCTCAACCTTTTTCGGTACTTTAATTTAAATTTTAAATACACAAGAAGATTGCCTCATATCTTGCGAACTCACCACGTTCCTCGTGTTATGCTTTTTATTGCCATACAATATCGTGTATTGATTAATTAAATATTAATTTTAAATTGAATGCTTTTTATGCTTGATAAAAACTTACTTTTTACAAGTATATTGTACTTTACTGTTTACAAGCTTAAGGAATTACAGTACAAAGTCTAAAGTTCGGACTTCCCAGCAGCAGTAGGTATTCAAGAAAGGAGGGGAAAATCAAAATTGTTGAAACAAAGGGGGGGAAAAAAAAAAGGTCTAAAAGACTCTCTTTTTAGAGCAAACATGATTTATTACTGAATCTCAACACATATCTATGTACATAATAAAAAGAAAACTTCTTAATGATAAACCTGAGTTAATTAAGCAACGCACATTAACTGAAATGTTCAATAGTTAAGTTACAATTTGTTTTTAAATTGTATGTTACCTTAAATAAATGTTTTGTTTTACTTTTTACTTTGTTATGATTTATTTAATGAAAATTGATTGTTTAATTTAGTATTAATAGCTGTTATATGCAGTTTTTAACATATGACAACATATTTTGCCTTTTTAAGTAGTGAAATTTATTTTTCTTACTATTGGAAAAGCAATATTTTTGACGACCCAAAGCTCAGAAAAATCTGAAGTTCGGACTTGGTAAAGTCCCGAGGATTCCGGACTTTTAGATTTTGTACTGTAATATAAACATTTAAAACTTTTACATTTATTTAATGACAAAATATCTTTTCAAACATTGCAAATTATCTTCATCTTAGATTTTACATTTTCAGATCATTTTAAAAAGAATGATACTTTAAGAAAAAAAGGAGTATTTTTGCCATTATGGCAAAAATCTATTTTTGTCAGGACGGTTTTTACTGTAGATTTTTCACCAAATATAAAAATCCGTTCACAACTTCTCAAAAACAGGTCACTGTGACAAAAGTCTAGACCTTGTTATATATTTTAAAATGAAAACCTTTCCAAACAAAGGAGCCTCATTATAGTGGTTGCAAATTTAATTTTAACAAATACAGTCGAGTCTCTCTATAACGAAACTCCATACATCGAATTTCTCTATATAACGAATTTTTAGTAGGAACGGTCCCTTTTTCCCATGATCTCATTAAAAACAGTCTCCATATAGCGAAATAACTATCTCCATATAATGAATTTTTTCATAAAATGTTCTTTATTTATTGTTTTAAAAAAAGCTTCTAAATCACATGGAATCAATTTTCTATCACTGATTAGTGATTTATCGTTCAGTGCTGAGTATTTTTTTATCTTACTTTTCTACCTTGAATATCCTTGTTTTTTATGCCCAACAAATTCATCTCCCACCCCCCCCCCCCCCCCTCTCCCACACACAATCCAACATACTTCTTGAAACAGTGTCAATTGGATTGTTACACATATAAGAGCGGGATTAGAGAGGTAATTGAAGTTTAAGATGAATGAGAATTCAAATGGAGGAAAATGTTCCCGATACAATTTTTCATTCCTTGCTAAAGTGTGAACATTTTTTTCGAGAGTAACAATTTTGAAATCAAAACAGCGAAAAATTACAGATTTCTTCGTCTAAAATTAATGTAAGTTTTCCTTATGTGATTTTGATTATGCTTTCAAATAAATGTCTGTTCCCTTTTTTGGAACTGTTTAAATATTTCAGAAATAAAATATTAGGTTAATATTTATAGTTAAACATTTCAAATTCTTAATTAAACACCTCAAAAGTAGGCTTTGTTCAAAATTTACATATTAAATAAGAATTTTTACTCATTCTCTATATAATGAATTTCTCTATATAACGAATTTTTTACTGGAACAATGGATTTCGTTATATAGAGACTCGACTGTATATAAATTACACTCTCCATTCTGACCAAAACTTATCCTGAAAATGGTTATTAAATTATAACATTTTAACAACACACACACAAAATATCTCTTGCTTATCCTTTTCTATTCACACACCAAAGAAAAATTATTACCACCCTACTCCCAAGTGAAACTGAAACAAAAACACTGCAGGGTTCATACACATTTCTTTAAATAAAAATCAAGGACTTTTAAGGACCAAAACCAAAAAAAATGTAAGGACCTACAAATTAAATAAACTAAACTAATAAATTATAATATGCATATTTTAATAAAGAGTTTAATTTTTGAAAATACAAGTTTTAAACATTCAAATGGCCAGGAAGAAGGAAATTTCAGTGTGTGGCAGCAGAAATTTAGAAAATTTTAAAATAATAAATACAGCAGAAGAAAAAACTAGTCGGATGTGCCAATCTCAAAACTTTCTTCTACTTCTTACATGTTAATACTTCAAAATTTGCTATCAGAGTGCCAAAATTAAATGACAATCTATGCCTGTTATGAGGATGCTAAAGATATGAAATTCCGTACATTAGTTCTTGAGATACGACTATTCTAAAATTGTGTAAATCCTGCAAAATGCAGCATAGCAGCGCCACCTGTCGGACAATTTACACCAAAACCTAATCAGCAACAACTTATGTCAACGTCTAACTGAATCTGAAGTTTGATGAAAATCCGTGCAATACTTTTTCAGATTGCAAAAATCTTGAAAAATCTAGCATAGTAGTGCCACATATTGGGCAATTTACACCAAAACACAATCAGCACCAATATTTAACAAGGTATATCTGAATCTGGTAAGCCCAGTAGCTTAGTGGTCAGCACACCTGTCTGCCACGCTACAGGCTGCAAGTTCGACTCTTGGCTGGGCAAGGTTCACTCAACCTTTCATTCCTTTGGGGTCGATAAAATGAGTACCAAACTTGCTTGGGAACTAAACATCGAGAGTCTCACGTTGGGCTGACCACCTGGCCGGGACACATGCTGCATAGCACCTCGGGGCCCAGGGTCAAGTAAACAGAGTTGAGCACTGTAGGCCTTGATCCTTCATGGATCGTACAGCCGCAGGTTTATTTTTTATTTTTTATACCTGAATCTGAAGTTTGATGATAATTCATGCATTAGTTCTTGAGATAGAGCTATTGCGGAAATCGTAAAAAAGGCAGTATAGCAGCGCTACCTGTCAGGTGATTAGAGCAACAACTTATGTCAACGTCTAACTGATACTGAAGTTTGAAGAAAATCCGTGCAATACTTTTCCAGAAAGAGCTATTGCAAAAATCTTGAAAAATCCAGCATAGCAGTTAGGGATTACAATCCCGGGATCCCGCATCATTTTTAATCCCGAAAATCCCGGGATTTTCGGGATTGTTCTTTTTTTTTAATGGAACAATATTCAGCTGAAATAAAAAAAAATATATTTATAGACTTTCTCTTTTGGAAAGAAAAAGAATTAATTTTTATGAAATTTATATATCCTTGAAAAAATATACATATTTCAAGTATTTTTTACATATTTCAAGTATTTTTTACATATTTCAAAGCGATTAAATCGTTTAACATGAAAACCTTTTGACTTGCAAATAGATGTAACCCACTCGGCTATTCGGGAACAATGAAATCATTTGTTTATTTCGATTTCGCCGCGTTTAGAAAGCCGGTCGTTTCAGCAACTGGGAATCACAAAATTTCGAATTAGAGTTTACTGATAAGCATCGCATTTGAGTTTCAAAGTCATTATTATGTGCTAACTTCTTTGCTTTTCGGGCGTTTATACCTATTTTGTTTAAAGATGTCTAATGAAAAGGATTTTGTAGCTCATAGGAAAGATAATGATACATCTTCAGTATGGCACTGCTATTTAAGGTCAAAAGATGAAAAAATCGCTAAACGTAAAAGATGTAGCCAAGTGTTTAAAACGTTAGGTGCATCGACTAAGGGTTGCATGCACATTTATCGACGAAACATGGTACTAAAGTTCAGAAAGAATTTAATACATCATCTCTTCCTTCCACACGTCAAGATTGCATAGAACATGCATTGCTTTCTAAAAAGCGGAAAATAAAAGATTATTTTAGTAGTGATAAGGGATCACTGGATTTAATTTTATTGCGAATGACAGCTAAAGACTGTTTTTCATTTAACTTCAACTGATTTAAGAAATTTACTGATAGCTAAAGGCTATAATGATTTGCCAAAATCTGCAGTATCCATTCGAAATCGTGTAGTGAACTATAATAAAAGAGTTAATTACAAGTGAAATACAAATTTTTAAAAATTCAGGAAAAAAATTTAGTTTGACTTTTGAAGAATGGACATTTACTGCAAGAAAGCGATTTATGAATATTAATGCCCATTCAAGAAATTTAAATTTGAGCAAATTCAGGAATTTAGGCCTTATGCGCATATATGGATCTTTTACAGCAAAAAAGTGCATTGAAATGCTAACAGAGTGCTTAAACAAATATGACATTTCCCTAAAAACAGACAATGTTACAACTGGGACTTGGAGATGAAACTTTAGATGCCGCCATATTTCTCAGAACATATTTTCAAAGGAATACCAATTAGTTAGGAAACAGTGAACTATTCAAAATAATCTTTTTTTTTTTTTCACGAGGTACGTAATAATTTTTTATATTATGCAACATTTTCTAATTTTAACAGCTATTGCTATTTAGAAATTTAAACTATACATCTATGTATTATTTTATTCTATGTGTGTGTGTGCTAAGTTCTTTTATTTCAAGAAAAAAATCTTCATGTTAGGGAAAACCTTGCATTTGCAATATCCTAGAATTATAAACTTTAATTACGTGGGTATGAGAATAATTCATAATTTAATTCGTGATATTAATTACAGGCATGCAAGTGCAATAATCCTTCCAAAAAAGTGAGAAAAGTGACAAAAAGACCAAAATAAGTGACTAAAAAGGGACTAAAGCATGTCAAAAAAGTGACTAAAGTGTGTCGAAAAAGTGACTAAAGCGTAACAAAAAAAGAGGGCTAAAGCACAAAAAAAAAAAGTGACATGAATGGTACGTGACAATGATTTTTTTTCAATTAATTTGTAAGTTAAATTATGTAAATAAAACACCTTTTTGCTTTAAGATGACAATCCTCTACCAAAAGGACGGGTAAGGTAAAACCTCAGTTTTATTTAATCATATAAAAACAAAAGATACAATGTTAACATAATAAACTTTTAAAATTTAATTATAAATAGTAAGGTTGTTTGTCACAAAAAAATGGCAGGGGTCCTACCGATCACCTTTTATTTACCACTATTTCTAAGGAACAATCTTCATTTTATTTCTACAACATTTGCAATAGAAATCTATTGTTTGCAAATAGTGACATTAAAATAGGTCACTGGTAGGATCCTTGCAATATTTTCTGCGACAAGTTCCAATTTTAACTGCAACTAACTATACAAAAAGAAACTAGATGTTTAAGAAAAAATGATGGAAAAAAGATAAATTAAAATTCTATTGCTAAATTCACCGCGAGTAAATGATTAAAACTCTTAGAAAAAGTGCAAATAAAACGTACCAAATTGTTTACAGTGCACACATCTATATCTATAAAAAAAGTTTGTCTGGACTGACTCATAATCAACACACAGCCCTAACTACTGAACCTAGAAGCATGAAAATTGGGGACAAAATACTTCTTATAACATAAGCACACACTAAGAAAGGATTTTTCAAAACTCCCTCCTAAGGGGGGGTCAAAAGTTTTATAACTGCTGGTCATATCTCAGCAGCCGTTTTAGGTAGGAGTGTGAAAAGCCATAAAATAAATCTATTAAAAAAATAATTAAACACATATTTCAGCAATTTTATAAATTCTCCTCCTAAGGGGGTTAAAAAAGGGGGAACCGAAAATTTTAGAACATTTGGCATATCTCAGCAGCAGTTTTTGGTAGGAGTGCGAAAAGTCAGAAAATAAATTTACTGAAAAATAATTAAACAAATATTTCAGCAATTTTAGAAATTCCACCCCTAAAGGGGTTAAAAACAGGGAGGTCGAAAATTTTAGAACATCTGACCATATCTTGGCATCCGTTTTAGTTAGAGTCGTGAAATTCCAAAAAATAAATCTACTAAAACATAATTAAACACATATTTCAGAAATTAATAGAAATTCCTCCCTAAAAGGGTTAAAGAAGGGTCGAAAATTTTAAAACATTTGGCCATATCACAGCAGCTATATTAGGTAGAAACGTGAAAGCCAAGAAAATAAATCTACTGAAAAAGTAATTAAACACGTATTTCAACGGTTTTAGAAATCCTCCACCGTGCCCCACACCCTCTAAGCAGGTTACAGGAATAATCGAAATTTTTAGGTCATTTCGCCATATCTTAGCAACTGCTTTAGGTAGGGACATGAAATTGCAGAAAATAACTGTATTCAAAATTAATTAAACATGTACTTCAGTTATTTTTAGAAATTCCCCCCTAAGGTGGTTAAAGGGGGGGGGGGGGGGTCACAACTTTTAGAACATTTGACCATATCTCAGCAGCCGTTTTAGGTAGCAGCGTGAATGCCCAAAAAATAACTGTACTAAAAAATATTCAGACAAGTATTTCAGTGATTTTTGAAATGCTCCCAATGGGGGTTAAAGAAGGGTAAAAAATTTTAGAAGATTTGGCCATATCTTAGCAGCTGTTTTAGGTAGGAACATGAAATTCCAGAAAATAAATCTACTAAAAAAAATAATTAAGCACGTATTTCAGCAATTTTACAAAATCCCCACCTAAGGCAGTTAAAAGGGGGGGTCAAAAATTTTAGAACATCTGGCATATCTCAGCAGCCGTTTTAGGTAGGAGTGTAAAATTCTGTAAAATAAATCTACAGAAAAAATAATTAAACCCGCATTACAGCAATTTTAGAAAATTTTTCACCTAAGGTGTTAATGGTGGAGGCAAAAAATTTTAGAACATTTGGCATAACTCATATAATAAAGATGGAATTGTGACTGGAACTGAAATTCAATAAAGAGCGTGCACGCTATGAATCTTACAGTCATGTGATGGGATTCCTTTATTAATTCTACCCCCTACTTTTCAATGAAACTCAAATGCAACCGAATGATGTTTTGCTCATATTAGCCGTGATCCTACTTTTGTAATTCATAATAAGCGAGAAAATCATAGTACAGTTTAAATGACAACTTTTCTTAATGTGCAAATTGCTTGTTTTAACCGTGCACTCATATTAACCAGCCTGGTATTAACTGAGTTCTAATGTATTTACACATGGCCTTTTGTGCAAGAATATCAATTATTGATGCTGAGGATATCGACAAATCTGAAAGATAAAAACTTCGATTTTAGTTACACTTTTTTATTAAATGTCAGCGAACCAGTTTTCGTATCTTGCTCACTTTTAGAGACTTCATCTCTTTTAATTAAAAAAAAGTGACTAAAAGTGACTTTTTTTTAAAATAGTGACTAAAAGTGACAAGTTTTTAAAAAAGTGACTAAAAGTGAGAAAAGTGACTAACTTGCATCCCTGTAATTAGTTTTTAATATTGTCAATATTAAACTATTCAAGAACTTGTTTAACAGGAAATAAAAGAAATTATCTAGAAGATGAAGCATAGACATTTCATGCTTTTTGTTGCATTTTCAAACATCAACAGCGTATTTCTTTTAATTTTCAATTGTTCTAATTTATCCTATAAGTTTTGATAGTTAATTGAAGTATATTTTCATATGTAAATTAGGCTGTAATTTTGCTTTGTCTTTTCTATAGTATTATGATCTTTAGCTATTGTAAAAATTGATGATATTACAGAAATTCTAATTTTCCTAATCCTGGGATCCCGGGATTGAATCTAAGCAATCCCGAAATCCCGGGATTGGAAATTAGTCTCGGGATTGTAATCCCTAATAGCAGTGCTACATATTGGACAATTTACACCAAAACAAAATCAGCACCAATATTTAACAAGGTATACCAGAATCTGAAGTTTGATGATTATTCGTGGATTAGTTCTTGAGATAGAGCTACTGCGGAAATCGTAAAAAAGGCAGTATAGCAGCACCACCTGCCAGGTGATTTACAGCAACAACTTATGTCAATGTCTAACAGATTCTGAAGTTTGAAGAAAATCCGTGCAATACTTTTTCAGAAAGAGCTATTGCAAAAATCTTGAAAAATCCAGCATAGCAGCCCCATCTGTTGGGCAATTTATGACAAAACATAATGAGTATCAATATTTATCAAGATATACCTGAATTTGAGGTTTGATGAAAATTCATGCATTAGTTCTTGAGATAGAGCTACTGCGGAAATCGTAAAAAAAATGCAAGTACTCTTTAAGTGTGTGTGTGTGTGGGGGGGGGGGGGGGGGGGGGGGGAGGGAGCCAGAGCAAAGGGAAAATGCCATTCAGGTGGGATGAGAAATCTTCATGATTGACTATTTATTTTGACAATAAAATGGCAAATAGAGCAGATTTTTTAAAAATTAAATAGTTTTAAAGAGTTTTTAAACTTTGAGTACTGTGTGTGTGGGGGAGGGGGGGGGGACAAAAACGGGGGAGCAAAATTTTGAAAGGGTGAAATTTTAATGAAATGAATTGTCAATGAAATTTAGGACTGATTATTTATTCACTATAAAGTAACAAATAGAGTAGGAAAAGTTTACGAAATTTAAGTTTTAAAAATTTTAAACTTTAGTATTGCAGAGGAATGAGCAAAAGGGGAAGTGAAATTTGGGAAAAAGGAGAGGCAAGGGGTGGGGGGGGGGATTCATTTTTAAATCAGAAATTCAAATCAATGCAGAAGAGTTTCACCCCTGACTAAGAAATAATGCAAGAATAAAATTAAGCACTTTTAAGGACTTTTTGCAGATTTTGCATGAAAATAAGTACTTTTAAGCACCAAAAATTCTATTTGAAAAACGTAAGCACTTTTAAGGATTTTCAAGGACCGTACAAATCCTGCACTGGCCCGAACCCTGCAATTTTCTTAAAATGTGAAAGATCTTTCAAAACACTGAGACAAAAAAAGAAGTCCATGGCGATTGTGAAACTGACTTCCAGAAAATGTTTATTTTAAATAGTAAACATTAATATTTTTTTAAACAAAAAATGTCGTTACAACCAAGGTGAATAAGCAAGTAATTTTTTTTTCTTCCCCCCCCCCCCCCATTTGGGAAAGGGTGAAGGCAATTTCAAACTGCAGAAAAAAGAAAACCTTTTCCCTTTCATCTGCCTGAAAAACTGTAGATTCCTGGGTGATAAACTGAAATTATCTTAACACCAGCAAACTGTCAAAGTTAGTTCACCAGTTTTTAATTAATATATCGGTTAATTGCCAAAAAATTAAAAACTAAATTATCCAAACTATGTACGATTTAGCCATAGCCAACAGACACAAATAAAAACAAACATATTTCTGTTATAAATATTGATACATTACAAAATGAAAAGATAAAATCTGTTAAGGAATTAAAATATTTATAAAATATTAAATTATAATAAAATACTAGAATAAGAAGATACCAATGCAAACAACGATAGTCTTTCCTAATCAGATTTAATGATGACTTACTTAGTGGCAATTGAAACAATATTTGATGATTTATCTTACACACCCATTTAATAGAAAAGTACCAATGCCCAATGCATATAAGGGTCTACTTCAGTCATGCAAAGACACTCACAGGCTAATATTAAACGTATGAGAGGGTTCTTTTGAAACATTCCATCTTAATTTTGACATTTTAAAATAATTTATTTTTTTGTATAGGATAGAGTCAATCTCTAATATGCTCTTTTTACTTTTCAATTTTGGTTGCAGTTTCTTTTTTATAAGAATAATTCACTTCCAAAAAGTATTCTCATAAAAAATAAAATATTGCAACCAAAATCGAAAAAGTAAAAAAAGACGTTTTAAAAAATCAACCTCAGCTATCAAATGCAAAAAAAAAAAAAAAGTCAGAATGGAAACAAGATATTCCAAAATAATGCTACCATAGATTTAATGTTAGCTTGCGAGTATCTTTGCATGACTGAAGTAACCCTATAAGACTGAAGATATGGAAACATTTTTTCATGAGATTTCCCATTTCATAATAAAAAAAAATCTATTTTCAATCAATGTGATTATGCACAGTTATGGAATTTTTCTATATACCTAAATGCAGGGGTGAAGAATTCCTAAGATATCTTACCATCCAAGGATTTATTTTACAAGCCAGCAAACTGCAACGTACAGTTGATTACTATTAATTCAATGCATTTTCATAATTACTTTTTCTATAAAATTAAAAAATATATACAAGAGAGGAAAGTTTTAGTATCATGTTTACATTGCAGTAATTTGGAAAGTTGCAAAATATAGCTAACTAGTAAAAACAAATAAAGTTTTCGGCATATCTCTATAGCCTGAAGCTTTTGAAGACTACATAAAAATTCACTCACCCTATCAAAAAATTCACTCACCAGTGGCAAGTAAAATGATGTATTTCCCCACCCCTGCCTACATGCAAACTGTGGACATTATAGTCCAAGAGCTGACAGCACAAAAACCTATGTTATCAAGCACAAGAAGAAAAACCTTTATTTTATGGGAGAGTAGAAGTAGGGGAATCTCATGATCCATGTCTGCCAGAGGTGAAGTGGTACATAAGCCAAAAATTAATACCACCAGTGGTTGACTCGTAGGTTTATCATTGTGTTTATCCTACAACTATCCTTCATGTTTTCATACCCTTGTTTGTAGGACAAACACAATGATAAACCTACGAGTCAACCACTGGTGGTATTAACTTTTGGCTTATGCACCACTTCACTTCTGGCTGACATGAATCATTAGATTCCTCTACTTCTACTCTCCCATAAAGTAACGTTTTTTTTCTTGTTCTTGATAACATAGGTTTTTGTACTAACGGCTCTTGGACTATTACAAAGCAGGATGTTTCAATTCACAATACACAGAAATCACTTAATGCAAACTTTACACTGATACCTTTCCATCTATGTTTGATGGTACACATTACCTTCAAATAACCTTTAGGGTTATTTTTTGGCAAGAGTCAGAAACTCTCGGGCCGCTTCAGAAATCTTGGCCAGGGTGTACTTGACATGCCACAATCCTTGCTTGTTCCTCAGGCCAAAGTCTCTAATGAATTTCAACTCCTGGTCAAGCTGTTCAAAAGGATGCCGAGGCATGATGAAAGTCTTTGAAAGGACAGTAGGTATCTTATGTATTTTCTAAGCTAGCATAATAATAAAAAACAAATCTATAAGTTCACATCTATCAAGGATGTAAATTTATATACTCTAATCTTCAAGCATAAATTTCAAACTCACTGAAAAAGTTGGATTATGCACATGACACAAATTTATCACAATATAAATGCACATGAAGATGCAGAATAAAATATTATAAAGGAAAAATAACATGTTTGCTTATAACATAGAAAATAATCATATAAGAAAAGTTTAAAAGGTTAAATTATTTTCTTTACAACAACTAGGGGACTCTGCCCCTACGAGCTTCGCTCGCCAACCCCCGTTCAGACTCTAAAAATCAGTTAATTGGATCGGCTTAAAAAAGATTACAGAAGATTGAATTATAATTAAAAAACCAGTGGCAATATACCAGTAAATGGGTTTTCATTTATTTCTATTTTAATGAAGGGTTTAATGAAGGCAAAAAAAGCTGCTGTGAATTGCTGTTTTCATGTTTGATTAAATAAGATTAGTTAAATGGCTGAAAATTAGCTAATGTAAAAAGAACTAAGTCAACAGAGTCTTTACTTCCAGGTATTTTTTAATACAGATATAAGAGAATGATTTTAAATCACGCATTTGAAAACTGATGTAATTTTAACCAAACTTTTCTTTTTGTAATATTCACCTGGAAATATTTCAACTGTTAGAAAAGAAATATTATTTGCGCTGTCTTTGGCAACAGTAGTTAAAAAAGATTATCTCGAAATATAAAATAAATCTCACGTGTACGTGTAAATATATATTTTAATTTAAACTGTTTGGCAATATTATTTGGCTAATTGAAATAGGACGTAATTCTACCCACATTTACTGCTTTTACCACATATTAAGTAATTAATTGTTTTAAAGTTTTTTTCTTTTTAAATATTCATGTGTATAAACAATTTTTATGACAATTTTTAATATTTTCCTACTTTTAACACGTAATCATTTCATTCTAATTTCATAGCGGTTTTTTCTGTTTATAATAGTCAAGTGTAAATAATATTTCAGTTTAAAGGAAATATTATTTGAGAAGTTTTTACAATTTTTGCAACAATTTAAAATAATAACCTTTTCTAAAATATGTAAAAAATATCTCTGGAAATGTTGAACATTTGAATTTAAAATGGAAATGCAGTTTGCACACCGGGAATTTCTAATGCATAAAATGATCTAAAAATTATTAAATTCCTATGTATAGTTTTTGCTCCTATAAAACTTTTTTAATGAAACGATTTTGACCAACTTTAACATTAAATATATCTTAAAATAATTCTTCGATTTGAAAACTGTCTGCATCAGCGTGTTTATCAAACATTTCTCTGTAACACCACCGATTTTCATATTTTTGTATGCAGTAGTTTTCTTAATATTAACGAAGAAAGGCCCCAGGTCACAAAAAATTCAAACCACCAGCGGCGGCAGTGACAGCGTTAGTTACTTTTTTTTAGAATAGAGAGATTTTTCTTCGTTTGTACTAGTACAAATTCAAATACATTCTCATATTAAAATTTTTTGCACAATTAATGGTATATCAGACTTTTCTCAGAGGTTTCAGTTAAATTCTGAACAATTTCTATGTGAAAAAATCTAGTCATAGTTTTGTGAATTTGATATTTAGGTCCTATTTATCTATTTTTAACAAGATCCTTTAAGTATGAAAAAGCTAGGTAATAGGTTCCTTGTTGATTCAACTTTTGAGAATGGTTTAGTTTGGAGACAGAAAAGTTTCGGAAAAGTATATATGTTATGAAAATGTTTTAAAAAATTTTCACAAAAAAACAAGTATTTTGTGAAGGGAAGATGAAATTTTTTTTTTCCGAAGGGTTGTTTAAAATACCCAATTTTTTTTTCTAAATAAATACATGACTATATTAGTATAACTAGACAAACTGAGGCAAACAACAGTGCAGCATGCATACACTCTCAAGCATATACCAGAGCTATTAGTATCACAATATGAGCATGTAAAGGAACATTAGTGGAGGCCAATGACCACTAAATGAAAAATTATCTGCCAAAGGCCTTTTTTCCTATTTGAAAACTTCCTAAAATGAACTGCATATGTTTCAAACAAGTGGGTAAGTGTGATCACAGATCGCACAGAGGGTTTCGTTTAATATCTCTTTCAAAACACTTTATCCAACAGATTAGCAATTTTTTGATCGAGACCTCATTCGCCCCCACCCTCCCCTCCTCCCAACAAAAATTCAACTCACCTTAAATTTATAAAATTCTTATTATGTGTTATAAGCTATGTTGAAGTTTAAAAGCGATGGGTTCTTTAGTTTTCCTAATTTTAACAAATTCCAGTCAATTGTTTGTGTGAAAAGCATCTCTTTTGATTCTGATTTCTTAAAAATTTAAATTTTATAAATCAGTGTACATAATAACATCTGGATGCGAAAGAACCAAATTTATAAAATCAATAGTCAAAAAATTTTATATTGTGATTATCAAATACTAGTATTAAAATTTCTCTCTTTCTTTCCGTGTCACGTGGCCTGCCGTGCAAGTGCAATTCTGGAATTAATTACTAAAAAATTAATTATCTTCGCTTTTGATTGTTGAAATTAAAAAATAAAGACATATTCTGGAAGAGAATGAAAATTTACGTCAGATGGCATAAAAATCGTAGATCAAAAATCAATATTAAAAAATTTTTTGATTCTGTATAAAAATTCTGAGTCCATTTTTGACTGCAAGACTGTTTTATATTCTCTCATTATCACCGAAAATTCAATGTCATCAGATATCTGTTGCCTTCACAAATGAAGGAAAATAAAAGATTTTCTCAATTTTTAATGAATTTTCGAGTTTTTATGGTATGGTCAAGATAATTTTTAGAATTTCTGAAAACTGATTTTTTTTTCATCGTCTTGTGGTACTAATTTCGAATTTCTGGGATAAGTAGTAAAAAAGTAATCACGCCTTAAAGAAATTACCAGACCTTATCTGCTGTTAAAATGATTTAAATCGATGATTTAAAAAAAAAATCAATTACAGTGAAACCTCCCTGTGCGAACCTCCCTGAACGACCATTTTTTTATGGAACAAAATTTATTCCCATAGGCTCAATAGTAATTTTACTTTTATTCAGAGACCATCCTAGTTGAACTCCCTCCATGAGCGACCCATTTTTTAAAAAAAAAAGAAAATGAAACAAATTCCGTTTTTTCCTGGTCGCTTGAAAAAGGTTTTATTAGAAAAATAATTCCGGAGAGCACATTATTCATCAAACTTCTAAACTAAGTTTAGAATTTTTTTTTTTTGGTAACTTTTAAGTGTTTAAAGAACTTTGTGCCTTTTTAGACAATGAATTTAACTCTGATAACAAATTAAGAATGGCGGTCAATAAACTCCCCTGCCATATTCTGTCAGGAAACTCTCAAAGAAATAGATAAATTATTGAAATCGTCATTATTTGTTCCCGTTAAAGAAAAAAAAAATGCATTTATTTACTGAACTTCGAAAGGACTTGGAAATAAAAGTTATAAAAGATAAAAACGTAAAATCAAAGGAAGCGTCCATATATTATTTTTTTAAACTGTGCAGTAAATAACTTATGTAATTAACTTTTGTTTTGGTACTTAAATTTTCATATTTTTTCCTAATGTGAAAAATAAATTTTAGTAACAGTAATTGTTACCTTTTTCAACAATTAAAATCTAAATTTAAACATGACCTCCAGTAAGAGACCACCTCTCGGAGCAACCCATTTTTATTGGAACGGAATGTGGTCGCTTTAAGGAGGTTTTACTGTATTTATATTCCTCCTTAATTCTTTTTCAGAAGATCTACAATCAATTCACCCTTTTGCCTCTTATGGGTGTTGGTCTGCGAGACTTCAAATTACCCTTGCTAACGTTATGAGTGAGGGTATCCCATGAGCATGGAACACATTCTTATTTTTAAAATCTCTCTCTAGGAAATTGATATTTTTAACTTATTTTTTTCTGTATATTTTTCTTCCGCAGCATCCATACACCCAAAATCATTTTCAAATACTAATGACATAAAATTATTTTTTTTAATAAAACCAATATCATGGCCATAAACATTATTTTTGTGCTTTATTACGTTTTAAATAAATGTTTCAGCTGGAATTTCCTTTCACCCTTTGTCATTTTTAGTTCCTTTACGCTGAAAACAGATTTTCAGTTCTTCCTACAATGATTTCGGCCAGCAGGTCAAATGATTTCCCCACCTTGATCCCCTCACATCACTTCTTGCTGTTAACCAAGCAATGCTCCCACTTCGAGATGGTAATTGTGATATTTTGCATTAATTCAAAAAATAACTCGATATTTACTCCTTTAAGATTCCACTTAAACAAACCACTTTAAATGATTTTTTTTAAGGCAGTATAATTAATGTAAATTAGAAGTATCAAAGTTTTCATCCAATTCAAACGAGCTGCATTGTGATGTAAACCATATAAATGTATGTACTGACATTAAATTAATACGTATTTACTTTATATTAGCATTTGTATTTATTTTAGTTAAAGTTACTCTATTAACGATTTATTATGCTGTTAATGAAATATACCGTAGATAGCTCTTTTACCATTTTATTGTGCATTAAATATTACAGTTATGATTCCTCGTTTAATCAAATACCCCACTTAATTGAATATTATTTCTGGAACAGTCAATATTCGTTTAAACGGGGACGACTGTATTAATCAAGCTTTTTTCGTTATTAAGACTTAACTAAACCTGAAATTAAAACTTTTTTACTTTGTGATTTTGGTGTGAATTAATAGGGTACCTTAAAGAGGAAAGTTTCATTGATTAAGTCAAGAAAAATGTATCTCATTTTTATTATGCATATTTAATTATATATTATTTACTATTTACTTGACCTTTACTTTTGATAATTTAATCATTTTTTAAATTATCTTACTTTTTATCCTTTTAGTTTATTACTTTAACATTTTACTATATTGTAAGCATTCATTATAATTTCAATTGCATTATTACATTAAAATTACTGTGTAAAAAATGTAAATAAAGCAATGACCAGAAATCTGCAAAATTCTAAAATCCTCACAATGTCTGGTCCAAAGCTGCACGGATTTTTCACCCCTCTAGGAAATTGATATTTTTAACTTGGCGTCCATATGCCCAAAATCATTTTTAAATAACTAATGACATAAAATTACTTTTTTAATAAAACCAATATCATGGGCATAAACATTATTTTTGTGTTTTATTGTGTTTTAAATTTGTATACCTCTAAAAAAGCATCCTTTACTTATAACTTAGGTACAGAAACTTTCATAATTTTAGGATGAGCAAAGCAAATCCTCTACTAGGCTACACAGATTACATTTTGTCGTGCACTTTACAAAAAAACTATTCACTATTTTGAATTGAAATTAAATATAAAAATAAATTATGATCTGTAGATTTGCACAATATTATTATTTTTTTTTTTACAGAATAACCTTTAAAAAATTAGTATTTTAATTAATTTATTTTACATGTTTTTCCATTACAGATGCATTTTTGCAAATAAAAAATTAAACACATATATTTTCAGAAGGAAAAATAAATCATGAAGTTAGTGGTTATAGAAAGAATCACGATTAATTAAATAGTTTCACGATTTCTTTTATGAAATTTTTAAAATACCTTTTTTTTTATGAAAATTATAGCATAGTTTTAATGAATTAAAATTTGAAAATTTTATTATTTACATTCAATTATAAAAGTATTTTTCAGTGTTAAGAATTCAGATGCACAATTTATTCTTATTATGTGAAATCATTTACGCAGACGATACCTATGCATTTTAAAAGAATTATATTATGATATTTTTATAAAGTGGCAACAAAAGAATTGTAAACAAATAAAATTAATTGTTAAATTCATAAATAAAAAATTCTGAGGAAATTCTTTGTTATTTGGCTGAATTTACATTTTTAAAATAAAAATGGGTCAAAACATAAAATAACATTTTTGCTTAATAAAGATGCAAAAATAATACAAAAGTATATTGTTACTTCCAAATATTTATCTTATTAAAAAATGCTTCACAAATCCAAACAAAGCATAGCTTTTGCTAGTGATAAATATACTCACCTTTCTTCTGCATAAAATTCTTCAAATTCATCTAAATGTACTGGAGGAGGACTATCACAATTTGAATCAGTGGAGATGTTATTATCAGAAAAAAATTCATGAGAACTGGAAAAAAAAAAAAAAAAAAAAAAAAATTCATTGTTTCTTTAAGTCAGGGTTCGCTGATTTAAATAGGCTTGATTTTAATCACGACTTAAATTACAGTAAAACCTTCCTAAAGTGTCCACGTTCTGTTCCAATAAAAATGGGTCGCACCGAGAGATGGTCTCTTAATGGAGGTCATATTTAAATCTAGTTTTTAATCGTTGAAAAAAAGTAATAATTAATTTTACAAAAAAAAAAAAAAAAAAAAAAATTCACGTTAGGATAAAATATAAAAATTAAGTTTCAAAACAAAAGTTAATTACATAAGTTAATTACTGCTGACTTAAAAAAATGAAGACACTAACGTTTGCTTTGATTTTATGGTTTTATCTTCTATAACTTTTATTTTCAAGCCCTTTCGAAGTTCAGTAAATAAATGCAATTTTTTTTTTGGACGGGGACAAATTATGACGATTTCATTAATTTATCTATTTCTTTAAGAGTTTTCTGACAGAATAGGGCAGGAGAGTTTATTGACCGCCATCCTTAATTTGTCATCAGAGTTAAATTCATTGCCTAAAAAGGCACAAAGGGGTTTAAACACTTAAAAGTTACTGGAATAACTAAAATTTCAAAACTTAGTTTAGAAGTTTGATGAATAATGCGCTCTCCAGAATTATTATTCTAATAAAATCTTCTTCAAGCAACCAGGGAAAAACGGAATTTAATTTTTTTCAAACAAATGGGTCGCTCATGGAGGGAGTTTAACTGCAGTGGTCTCTGAATAGAAGCAAAATTACTATTGAGCCTATGGCAATAAATTTCGTTCCATGAAAATATGGTCGTTCAGGGAGGTTTCACTGTAATTGATTTTCTTTTAAATCATCGATTTAAATCAGTTTTTCTTTTAAGTTATTTTTAAATAAATTCAAGATGTAAACAAACATATTAATGTACTTTAATATAATTTAGTTTTATATAATACAGATAATCAAAAAATTTTGAGAAAGATAAAGCTTAATCTTTGTAGTAAAATACAATAAAAAGTTTAGGAAAAAAGGGTTTCAAATTTTATCTGAATCAAATTATAAAATAATCTTCTAACAATAAGGAAGTCTAAGCAGAAATATATTAAATATTGGAATATTTACTCATTAGTATTTACAAAAAGTTCTACATGTTGAGATAAAATAAAACTGCATGACTTTGTGTGTTCTACTTTGGTGATACCTATTCAGGGGCGTCGCCATGGGTGGGGGGGGGGGGGTATGGGGGGGAGCCTCCCCCCCCCCCCAATATATGTGAAGTTGGGAAATTTGAGCTTAGATTTGGGAAATTCTAGATTTTTGAGGCATTTTCTTTTTTAAAAGTAATAGTAAAAAAATTACGAAATTTTTATTGTTTTTGTGACTATTTTGAGCACTGCAACAGTAAACAAGTTAAGTTATCAAAAGAAATACAAAAAGAAATCAGCCACACTCAGTCTATCATTGTATTTTTCAGTTCTACAAAAATATTGTACATTTACCAGACCTAAATTTCTCTACTCCTGTCCAGCAATAACTGACTAACCAGTTCCTTTATTTCCCCCAAAACTTTGTTCCTTTCTCAAAAATTTCACCTTACCTCCCCTTCTCCTCCCAAAAGAGAATCCAGCTATTTTAATCCAAAGGGATTGCAGCTTCTTTTGAAAATTGGAGATCACTTGTAACACAACAGAAAGGAATGTAATAACAGTAACCTTACTTGAAACACAGCTATGGGCAGGAAGATTTGATGAGTTTTTACAACTTTTTTGACTAATTTTGCGATTTTTGGACAATATTTTACTCATTCTCATGATTTTTTTGCCGCAAAAATTAGTTAACCCTTCGCTGTCAAGTAAAAAGCGCTATATGAGCAAATGCGGATATAAGAAGTCGTTACTTTAGATAAATTTGTCACATTTTACTTTTATTTGTGTGCGGAAATATATATCAGTCATGTTCGTTTATATGCATATGTGTTTATGAAATTTTAAACCATAAGTCCAGTGTTCTGTGCTTAAAGTTGTTCTAAAAAGTTACTGTAAATCTCAGCATGAAGAAACCCTTCATAATAAGAAAAGAGTTTTCGAGCAAGATTTTGGAGCGTCTAAAAATCCATTCGAGGATAAAAAAAGTAAAAAATGGACGATTTTAATTTGGAACAGAAATATGACCATGAAAGCAGTCCATCAACTGAAGAAAAAATATACATGCACTGTCACACTGACACGTTGCACTTGAATAAAATTTTGAAGAAATAAAGATTTCCTTACAGACAAGCTCACAAACAATTATGAATATTAGGATGTGACTGGAGAAGCTGAGTTCCAAAAGCACCGTAGAAAAACGGTTTCACCAAAGACAATAGATAAATATAATAGCACAGCAATGGACATTGATACACATAAGTTTTACAGTAAAGAATTATAAGAAATACAAGAAAATTTCGGGAATTTAGTAATAGGCTTAAATGACAATGTTCCCTATATCAAGAGAATATTGCAGCAAAGGTGCCAAGTTCGCACTAACCTTCCGTAATGCGTAGATTAATTTAACCCAGTTTAACAACGTTTTGAACCAGGAAAATTATTTGATGAATATTTATTTATTTAATTCCAGTTTTCTACGTGGAACTTATTTAATTTCATCCCTGAAAAAAAATTCTGGTGCGAAATGTATTAAACCAGGGTTAAATTAACCCACATATTACGGAGGATTAGTGGCAACTTGGCACCTATGTTGCAGCAATGCATTCCATATTTAAATTACAATTGTACAAGGGAAAAGTTAATAATGTTTCCACCTGGATATGAGAAACCGGATGTACATGACTTGCAGAGTCAAATAGAAATAAACCAAATCCCAACTCACTTAACAAACCTTTTACTCATGCCATGAAATTCAAAGACTATTTGGGTCATGCCGTCAAACTATATACTCGTACCTTAACATTCACAGCAGCTTATCTTTATGGCGTTGCATCTCATGAAAGAATCTTTAGTCAAATAAAAATTAAAAAAATATATATTGCAAGCTACAATGAGGGATGATAGACATGACAGCCTAATGCTTTTAAAATATGAAAGTGAAATAGGGAATTTTATTAAACTAAGCGATGTTATTAACAGGCGGGCTTCTTTGAAGACCACAAGAATTAATATTAATTGAAAACTAGTAGGATGTGCCAATCCCAAAATTTTCTTCTACTCCATACATGTTAATGCCTCAAAATTTACAATCACAGTGCCAAAATTAAATGACAATTCTTTGCCTATAATAACAAACTCTAAAGGTATAGATTTGTTGAATTGTATGCATTTAAAAAGGAGAGATAAGCATAGCATTTTTCAAACAAATCATTCAATTTTGGCACCCAGCCTCTTAGATGTCTGCAACCAAAATTCCTTACTCAAAGTGCACAAAAACGATAGCTTTGGACAGTATAGACCCAAGCCTAATAAGGATCTATTTATGCGAAAGTGCTACTTATGTGGAATATGAAGTTTGACTAAATTCCGTGCATTAGTTTTTGAGATACAGCTATCGCAAAATCATGAAAAATGCTGCATAGCAGCACCACCTGCTATATGATATACATAAAAAGCTAATCTGCATCAAATTATGTCAAGGTTTAACAGAATATGACGTTTGATCAAATTCCGTGCAATAGTTTTTGAAATATAATTATCGCTAAAATCATGTAAATCGAGAGAAATGCCGCATAGCAGTGCCACCTGTTGGACGATTTACACCAAAAACAAATCAGCACCAATTTTTATCAAGGTACAGTCAAACCTCGTTAACACTAACTGTTTCCGATTGCCTCGTCCAGTTGTATGTAATGTAGTTAAGTTCCGATAACACGGACTACTTTTAATACGAACAAAAAAGTTTCCCCTTGAATGTTCGCATTAACGAGGTTCGACTGTATAAGTGGATCTCTAAAGTTTTATTAAATTTCGTGCATTAGTTCTTGTGTTAGAGCGCCCACAAAATTTGTATTACATATAAACAGACAGATATTTTCTAAAAACAGTCGAATCGTTTTCAGGACTTACTAAAACGTATAAATCAGTCTAAAACCGGAAGTCGAATTTTTTCACTAATCCAATACTTTCTTCTTGTAAAGATAGAAGAAAGTAAAAAGCGTATTTATTTTTTTAGTAAACAAACCCATAATTAGAATTTTTATGTTTTCAGTTTCAGAATTTTTCTTTGGAAAGGAATTTTTTATGCAAAAGTAAAGTATCATTATAATTATTACACACGCTGTGCATATCATTTTAGTCGAAAATTGGAGCAATTTGTTCCAAGTTGGGAAATTTTCGGATTCTCCCCCCGAAAAAAAATCTGTGGCTATGCCCCTGTACCTATTAGATTAAAGTTTGAGAAAATCTGAACCATTCAATGATTTATTGTTTGAATCTAATATAGTGGATCTCAGCCATTTAGAATGGTGGAAGATAAGATATTTGTTACAGTTATTGAAAAGGCCAGTACTAAAAAACTTACAGAATTCATGATCAACTCGCTTTTTACTATAATAGCTTCATCTGCTTCAGCAGAATGAATGTTTTCTGCCTTTGGTTTGGTATATTCAAAAATTAGAAAGTGACTGATAAAGCTGCTAAACTCGTTTCTGTACCAGCACTTTAACAAGATAAAAGTTATCAACTTAGTTGGCTTCCAAATTTGTTTAAAACTTTTATGTGCTGCAGTTATTTTTATTTTAACTAAAATACTGAAGGTTGAATTAATTTTTGACATCTGATTTGTAGCTTTCCATGCATTTTGTATAATAAAGATTTTTCCATAGCCTAAAATTTTACCTTTGAATCATTTATGTAAATTGCGTAATATTATTTATATTGGTAACACTTATAACATGCATGTGTGTTATGTATAATTTATATTTTACTAGTATATAACCCTGTCAAAAATGACGGAATGTTGATTTGCGTTTCATTTTCATAAGCCTTCACATAAACAGCACATAATGAAGATTTTATTATTGAATTTTTATTATTTTTATTGTTTGTATTGTAGAAAACTACATTTTAAAAATGACAAATGATTTCTACATATACGAATGATGAGGATATTTTTTTATTTAATATTAAATTTCTGGAATAGTTGAACAATTGGCAAAACAAACAGCAGTATTTATTGCAACAATAATAATAATTAGCAAAGTGAAACACAATTTCTGAAGATTTTACAAAACATTAAAATTAAATATTCAATGCATTAAAGTTTTTTTTTTTTTCCTTAAATATATTATTTTTATAAAAAGAATGAATCTTAATAATGAATGGCTCAATCAACCGCTTTGCATTAGCAGTGGATCAAGGCATAGAATTAGCAGACAGAGATATTGTATTAGAACTTTGTGGGATCACAACAGCGGTTTTACTCATTAATGGAGCTTTGTGTTTCTTTTATAAATATGGATTTGGTACTATTTATCATCAAATAATATGAACAAAGGAACTTTTGGTTAATTTTTTTAATAGAAAATATGCAGGATTTAATTCCAAGATAAATTTTTAAAAGCTTCAGTTATAAAAATTTATAATTTCATTCGGTATAAATAAAACAAAAATTACCAATTATCATTATTTCTTTCGTACAATTTTAATTTAATTTTATCATTTTTTAAAAACTTACCTTATATCCACATGAAATTATCTTGCATTGCAAATAAAATTAATATTTCATATCAAATGTAGTTAAAATGTAAGGGATATAAAATATCATGTTATGTACTGCATATATAAATTATGTCAATGAGATAAAATTTCGATTTTTAACATAATAACATAACTTTGAAGTGAAAAAAAAGTTGTAATTTAATAGTGAAAAAATATTTTTCAGCCATTACTAAAACAATCACGATAACATCTTATATTTCAAATACATCTAGGAAAAAAGAAAAAACTCATTTATAATACAAACAAAATTTTAAAAATTAAGCAGATAAATGTTAAGCTCTTTAAAATTAATAAAAATAAATTAAAATTCTATCAAAGAAATCATCATAATAATAACGTTCATTTTATTTATATTGAATGAAGAAGCTTTTAAAAAATGATCTCGTTACATTATTACATCGTTGAATTACATCATTACGTCCTGCATTTTTTTCAATAGGAAACTCTAATTTCAATCAAAATTTCTTTAATTTATGTTGATTGTCGATAGATGGCGCCGAAATAATGTTTAAAAATAGATGGAATTTTCTGTACAGTTCAGGCCGAGGGCGCTAGTGTAGCAAATACAGTTTGCACTTCCGGACAACTACAGTGGAACCCGGTTAAGACGCTCACGGTTAATACGCGATCCCGCTTAATACGCGGATTTTTTCCGATCCCTTGAATATCGCTCATAAGAGTAGTGTAAAAATATCACGTTTAATACGCGAATGGTTATTACGCGATCCCGCTTAATACGCGATAAATTTTTGGTCCTTTGAGGGAAAATAATCACGCTTAAGACGCTGATTCATTGATCAAGATGCGAATTCCGTCTCTCTTCTCAAGTGTTGGCAATTTTGCGGATTATTTTTATTCAGATAAAAAACACTGTTTTCGAATAGTATTATTTACTTTATTTAATAACAGATTAATTAACGCAAAAATTACTAATCAGAAATAGTGGTAGATATTTGAATAAAACAAAGCCCCGCTAAATTAGTAAAACTGCAATTCTTCTTTGATTCCGCCTTCTAACATTCTTTGCCTCTCGCTTCGTGTATGTTTTTACAGTAGTAAGAGAGATATAGACGAATTCAGGTTACTCAGATACATCATAAAAATTATTATGATTAGAGATAATCATGCCTGTTGTTAGTGAGCTTTTAAATGTACGTTATATCACTACTATGTTTTATAATGCATGTTATAGGCAACAAAAAATGAAACTCGTAAAGAATAAATAAATACGGCTGCGATTGGATAATTCTTTTATGTTTTCTTTACTTTTTGTTATGCTAACAATATTACGTACACGAAGATTAATAAAAATAGTTTCTTGTTATATTAAAAAGAAGGGTCAATTATAATGGTACTTATTAATACAAGTACTAAATTTTGATTTTTAAAAATAGGTTGTGCTTCAAAGTTTTAATGTTTTATTCTTTTCGTTAAAAAATTTTTAGTCTAGTAGGAAAATTATTTTTCTTGTTTTATTTTTGCTTGCAAAGTACAAATCGACAACAAAACCAGGTTGGAATCCGCATTTATTTTCCTTTTTTATTCCATTCAGTCATATAAAAAGAAACAAGGAGTTAAAGTTGAATACAATTTAATTTTAAACTAAACATATGTAAAAGACACAATTTTCGACCCTAAACATATAAACGAAAGCTCAGAAGTTCATTTAGACGATTAAATGTGTAAATAAGCCCAGTTCCTGCAACATGATACAAATCACGTTTAATACGCGATCCCGCTTAATACGCGACTTTTGTCCACTCCCTTGAAACGCGTCTTAACCGGGTTCCACTGTAATTCCATTTTTCACAAAATCATGAGTTGGTATGAAAAATGCATATCAAAATATTTAAGGGCTTTAATAATACAGTAGACTCCCTTAAATCCGCGTATTCTTTTCAGATGTAAACAATGAAATTTACAGTTAAGTTGCAGGAACAAAATTCAAGATGGCGTCGAAATCAGCAACTACCGCAATGTTTTTTTTACTAAATTTTTTGTTAATCATTCTCTTTTGGTTATTACAGTTAATTTATTACTAAATAAATTTACATTACTTTTGATTTTGATATAAATTAGCATATCTATATGATGACATATCGATCTTACGACCGCTTTACCGATAGATGGCAGCATAGGACTTTAGAAATCGAATTGAGTCGATTTCGTCGGTAGTAATTTAATATTTTTCTAATTATTTTAATAATTACTTATGTTTAAACTAATAAATTATTTTAATATTTGACTTATTTTAATGTTTCACTTTATTGTAAGCATTCATTATAATTTCCCTTGCTTAACTACCAATCAAATTAATGTTTGAAAAATGTAAACAAATCAATGACCAGAAATCCGCAAAATTCTAAAATCTGCACAACCTCTGGTCCCAACCTGTGTGGATTTGAGGGAGTCTACTGTATTACAAATATTTTAATAGCAGAAACAGAAGTTACCCTGTATTTGTTTTTTCTTTTTTAATGAAATGATGTAAGAGTCATTCATTTGTATCTAGATTTGGAATTTATAGTTCTAAAATGGCAACAGTCTTCGTTTATTTATATCTGGTTATCTATTATTTATAATTTAAAACATTATAATTGGATAGTTTTTGAAGGTTTTGGAGAAAATAAAGATGAATAGATGTGATACAAAGCAGATTATGTGTACATTTCGATAAGTTGAACAATCGGCAATCTTACGCCCTGTTAAAAACTTATGCCTAACATGGTCGCAATAAGCTTTTTTTTTAGGATGGATTCACCCCGGATTCGTTACACTGTGTTTTATTATATAAAGATAAATTAAAAGTCATATAAAACAATATTACTGTGCGAGAAAAAAAAAAAAATCTGATAAAAAAAAAAAAATCAGATTTAAATTACTGTTTAGAATACAAAGAGTTAAATACCACACTTTTATTATCTCCCTATACTTTTATTTATTTATTATTATTATTATTAATTATTATTATTGAGAAACAAAAACATATAATTTGTTATAGATACACTCACCTATTTTCTTCGACTTGTTCCGCCTCTTCCTTAATGAATTCTTGACATGAGCTTGTACTGTTCAAATCTGGCACAATGATATTTTCAGTTGTGACTTCATCCAAAGAATAGCTGAAAGAAAGGCCATTGTTTTGTTAACAAAATAAGTCAATACAAATTTGTTTTCACAAATGATGGTCATTCAAATTAAATTTTCCCTGCTTAGAATGCTCAGGTAAAGCCCATGAATGTAATGCCTCTCTATTTGGAGTATATATGCTGTAGGTAAATTGCGAAATCTGGTTCTTTGCTTATGAGAATATAATTTAATTAAAAAATAATAATTTCATATTTTTCTTAGGAAAAGCATAATTTAATATTGAATTACCATCTTTGCTCATTCGCTCCCCCACTAATAACTCGGGGGTTGTTGCGAATAGTTCTTGTTCTACGGTGCTAGAAGACAGAAAAGTTTTTATTATTATTTTTTTCATTCAAGCAGTAAAAAGGTGAAAAAAAAAAAAGTATTGTTGGGTCATTCCATGTCACGTGTGGGACAGCTTTTCTACATATTTCTGCTGTTTTAACAATGTTATTATATCACCAAATTAAAACAACCATGCTAATATGAAAATGTACAGTTTTTTGTTATTTTTAATGGATAGTTTATGTTTTAATAACTTATAAGTCAACAGATATGGGTATTTATGTAAGTGTCACATGCAAGACATTTTGTCAGTTTTTCATGGAATGGCCCTGAAACGGGCAGATTACTTAGGTCTAGGATTTAAAATATGGACATTTTTATTATTTATTTATTATTAAAAACGGGCAGCTTACTAAGGTCTAGGGTTTAAAATGTGGAGATTTTTAAACCTATTAAAGGGTTATTTCATATCACATGCGGAACAGCTTTTCTACATATTACTGTTGTTTTAAGAATGCTATTGTATCATCAAATTAAAAGAACTATACTAATATGAAAATATAGGGTTTTTTGTTAATTTTATAACAACTTATAAGTTAATAAATATAGGTAGTTATGTAAGCGTCACCTGCAGGACACTTTGTCCGTTTCCCATGGAATGGCCCTATGGCATTATTTCAGAATGAAGTTTAATTATCGTCTGCATCATTATGTCTCTATACTTTTATTTATTTATTATAACTATTGAAAAACAAAAACGTATAATTTGTTATAGATAACTCACCTATTTTCTTCGACATGTTTCGCCTCTTCCTTAATGAATTCTTGAGATGAGCTTGTACTGTTAAAATCTGATACAATATTTTCAGTTGTGACTTCATCTAAAGAACAGCTGAAAAAAAAAAGGCCATTGTTTTGTTAACAAAATAAGTCAATAAAAATGTCTTCACAAATGATGGTTATTCAAATTAAATTTTCCCTGCTTAGAATGCTCAGGAAATAAAACCCATGAATGTAACTTCTTTATTTGGAGTATATATGCTGTACGTAAATTGCGAAATCTGGTTCTTTGCAAAGAGCCTAGTTTATTTGCTTATGAGAATATAATTTAATTAAAATATAATAATTTTATATTTTTCTTAGAAAAAGCATAATTTAATATTGAATTACCATCTTTACTCATTTGCTCCTCCCTCGACTCTAGGGTTACCAGATTTATCTCAGAAAAAAACGGAAGATTGTGTTTGACATTAGTTATTTTTGGTTTTATTACACTATCATCCTTTTTTTTTTTTTAAACACACTAAACTATGTTGAAATTGACAGTAATGCTTTCGGTAACAAATTTGTTTAAAAAGAGATTATTAATTAATCGATATTTTTCAACTTTATTTGTATTACATTATTTTATTAACATTGTTTAATTAAATTAGCAGTCATATATTGCAATATGAAAAGTTAATTGAACTGTAAGAGCAAAAAAAAAAAAAAAAAAAAAAAATCAAAACATCTTACAATTCAAAGATGATTATGAAAGTTTTAGTGAACTACACCCTACAAAAATAAATATTTAACTACCGTAATTTCCGTCCTATAATCCACAGATAATCTGTCAAAAAAGTGAAAATTTTTGCGATGCGTATAATCTGCCACCGCGGATTATCTGATTTTTTTTTTTTTTTACTTTTGGAAAAAAAAAAAAAAAAAATGAACATTTTTAGCAAGTTCTTAGATTGGTTTGCTGCTTTTCTAATAGATGGCAGCACCACACAATCGCTTAATCTGCCCTGCTGCTTATGTGCACTCGGTATGCATTAGGTGCGCCACACACCAGGGAGACATGCAGCAGAAAAGCCTGAGGCATGCGACAATTTCACCCTCTTAGCAAAGAAAAAACCGGTTTGAACAGCAGAATTTGACTCATGTCTCACGATTATTGTTGCATGTCTCTCTGGTGTGTGGCGCACCTGCTCTGTAACAAGCTAGCTTACAGAGGAAGGAAAGAAAAGGATTTTTGAACAGTAAGTGCTTTTTGCCGCCATCGCCATTTCTTTACTGATATTGTAAGTGGATCTTTAAAACATGCCTTGCAACCTTATAAGTCAATAGATATAGGTATTTATGTAAGTGTCACGCGCAGGACATTTTGTCAGTTATTCATGGAATAGCCCTGAAACGGGCAGATTACTTAGGTCTAGGATTTAAAATGTAGAGATTTTTGTTATTTATTTTTTTATTATTTATTTATTATTAAAAACGGGTAGCTTACTAAGGTCTAGGGTTTAAAATGTGGAGATTTTTAAACCTATTAAAGGGCTATTTCATATCACATGTGGAACAGCTTTTCTACATATTACTGTTGTTTTAACAATGCTTTTGTATCAAATTAAAAGAACTATACTAATATGAAAATATAGGGTTTTTTGTTAATTTTATAACAACTTATAAGTTAATAAATATACTTATTTATGTAAGCGTCACATGCAGGACATGTTGTCTGTTTCCCATGGAATGGCCCTATGGCATGAATTCAGAATGAAGTTTAATTATCGTCTGCATGATTACCTCCCTATACTTTTATTTATATATTACAATTACTGAGAAACAAAAACATATAATTTGTTATAGATAACTCACCCTTTCTCTTCGACTTGTTCCACCTCTTCATTAATGAATTCTTGATATGAGCTAGTACTGTTAAAATCTGACACAATATTTTCAGTTGTGACTTCATCAAAAGAACAGCTGAAAAAAAAAGGCGATTGTTCTGTTAACAAAATAAATCAATATCCCAACAAAAAGTTTTCGGTAAAAAAAAAAAAAGCGCCAAGTTCTCCTTAACGTTTCGGCCAGAAAAAGTAGTGATATCTGATGTTCGCACAAGTTAAAAGCCAAACATCTCAAATCTTTCATTGAAAATGGCTTCCTGCGACTTGGCCGTTAATGCCTTCTACAGCATTTCAAAATTAATGATTGGAAATTACGCATTTACGAATTATTTAAATATTAAAAGTAATATTAGAATGCAAAGAGGCAAATTCACATAAAGTAAAATATTTCTGATAACTACCATTCAGTTTCAACAAACATTAGTTTTGATTACAGATCATTTAGTCCACTTGCGGTTTAATTGCCATTTTGTACGATCTAAAGCTAAAGTCATTAACGTAAAACCCAAGAAATGAAACAAAATTTACTTTCTTCAAATCTCAAAATATGTTACATTATATTTTATTGTATAATATTGAAATTTTGTGCATTGACGAAAGAGATTTTTTTCGTTTGAACATTTAATATAGTTTGTTTGCATACGTTAAGATGTATTCGATTTATAAACTGTTAAAAGCTGATACTAATTAAGTTTTAGCAATTAGGGATATTACCTTCTGAGTACAAGTATTTTGTCATATTTAACTTCTAAGCATTTAAATAGACTGAAGTTGTTTAAATGCTTTATTCAAATGTGTATGTTATTTCTGTATTCTGTGTCACAAAATGCCTAAAATAATCAAAAAATGTAGTTGGCATGTAGCTCATTTGTACATATTTTAAAATTTGAAAAACTCTCACGAAGGCATTAACGGCCAAGTCGCAGGAAGCCATTTTCAATGAAAGATTTGGGATGTTTGGCTTTTAACTTGTGCGAACATCAGATATCACTACTTTTTCTGGCCGAAACGTTAAGGAGAACTTGGCGCTTTTTTTTTTTTACCGAAAACTTTTTGTTGGGATATCACTACTTTTTGTATGTTTTCTCAAGTTTGTTATTCTAAACTATATTAATATGAAAAAACTTAAATTTCGGTACTTTTATGTTAGCCGGGAGCAAATTTCCTCATTAGCCCTTTGTTTTTTCGCCAATAGCAGTTTTCATTTTTCACATGTGTAAATTATAAACAATGCTTTGATTTTCAAATAAAATATTTTGGTTTATGTTAATATTTCTTATTTATTTATTTCTATGTTAAATATTCTATTAAATAAAATGAGGGAAATGCATCTATTTTAAATGAGATGACTGAAAAGTATATAATATGAATGCAATATGAACAATGGAGTTGGGAACAGTATTTGGCGATTTGCCACTTGCGCTCGGCTAACATAAAAATACCTAAATTTATTTTACTGAGCTTTACAAATTTATACTTTATTTATTTTTATGTTAAAGTACTAGCCGCCTCTAGCAAGCAGTATTTACCGTATTACTTCCATGTTAAACGTTGCATCATGTTACTGTGATTCATAATTTAATTTACTTGCCCATTCTTTCGCCAATTCGGAAGCTTTTGATAGAGAAATCAAGAATGTTATGTATTTCATCTTTCGTGACAAATATCTCTTAACTCACTTATGCATGCTTCCTTAGCAATTACGATTCGTTCTCTAATGCGGAAATTTTGAATCCTATTAAGAAATCTTTTCTAATTGGGCTCACTGCCATTTGTTGTATTTTAACTGATACGACTGGGTACAAGTGAAATGGTTCTTATGAAATCCTTTGACAATATCTGTATTTGCATTAAAACATATTGATGCTAATATCTTTTTGTTTCACGTTAACCTTTTCAATAGACTCGATTACGGAAGAATAGAAGATCTACCGGCTCACTGCCATGATCCATTTAAAAATCTATCATTCTTCTCATCTGATCGTGTTGAAGAATTAGTCAATGTGCCATGGTTTTAAGATTTTAGCTAATTTTGCTCGAAACCTGAAAACTAAAATGCGAGGAACCGGATTATAGAAGATTCATTCTAACGTACATATTGATTAACAGGTTACATATTATAGAATTATAATAATCATAAGGAGCTGGCAGTTTCAATGCTTTAATAGTTTCCGTAAATTCTCTTTATATAATACAGAAGTTTTAGCGGTGTAAAGGTTAACAACATAGTCGCAGTAAGTATAATAACAGTACAATATAATAACAATAGCAGAGGTTTTGGGCAGTGACAAAACTATTAGCACTTTGGAAATATTAGTACGTTATATCATTTAACTATTCAGATGATATGCGGAAAAATAAAAATAGATTGCTCGCATTAATAATTAACTCATTGAAAAATGGCCACTAGCCTCAAATATTCGCCAAGCTTGGCGATATTTAGCAAAGTTTCGCCACATTTGGTAATATATCAAGTCGATTCTCAAATTTGGCGACAAAAAAATGTTTTGTTTATTCTGGCGTCATAATGATGCATATGTATTATGTATTATACACATATCTATAATATGTATGATGCAAATGTATTACGTATTATATGCATATGTATAATATGTATGATGCATATGCATAAGTTCATTAACATCACTAAAACGCACTTAAAGGAATAGTGTTTCATAAATAGTAGGGATAATTGCCAGATTGACCAGAGTGCTATTGAGATTAGAATACCGACATTTATAATAGACGTCTGTACACACCATCACCTCATCGAGTTTACAGCTGAAATTTTAGGATTAGTTAAAACTAGATTAGCATATTTAAATGCAACTGGTCTGTTAAGTCATATCTTGGTAGAAACCCTCTGAAGACCTAATTTTAGTGGTTAACTGATAGGTTTACTATTGTATTTTCCTGCATCCAAAAGTTTGGAAACATGGAGGAATGGGTGCAGGGAAACACAATGGAAAATCCACCAATTAACCCGTAAAATCGGGTCAATAGGTGGTTTCTACAAAGATATGACTTGACAGACCAGTTACATTTCAGTACGCTAATCGATATTTAACTAATCCTAAAATTTCAGCCGTCAGCTCGATGAGGTGATGATCTGTGCAGACGCCTCCCGGTCTTTAATAAAATTTGTTTTAAGGAAGTAAAAGATAGAAAGATGGACAGATAAACTGAAAGATTTGCCTTATTAAGATTTTTGTAAAAGCATATAAAAATTCATTCAGCTTGAAATCATTAACACCTTTATAACTCATTCTAATTTTCTGTAATCGGGTTTTGGCGACCAACATATCTTACATATAACTATAATCTTTCTTTTACAGATTTAAAATTAACAATAAATTAACAGTAAGTAGGCTAATAATACAATATAATAACATTAGCAGCGGACTTCGGACGCCGCATCTGTCGCACATCGTTAAAGATAGTTTATTAGTTACACATTTCATTTAATTAAAAGGAGATTTTTAAACTTTCATATGGAATTAGGATATTTTTCCACTATAGGGACCTTGGCATTTTTTTAAAATCTTGGCGCAATTCGGACTTCAGAAACTGAGATATGTTGCCAAATGATATAAACAACTACGAAAACAAACCTGATGAACTTTTATGTTATTTATATGTATTTATATACATATAAACATTTTATTTATACATGTATAAAATATTATTTTTTATATACAGATTATTTATGTATGTATATAAAAATAAATAAACGGGTTCCTTACATTAAATAAATTGTATACATACGGAAAAAATTGCTTGTGTATATGACACAGTAAATAGGTTGCCAGAAAATACGTTATTATCAAATTTCTTTTCTCGTCGAGGCTATTTTCTGTATTTCGCCAAGGCTATTATATCTGAAACGTACGGAATTGCAGTTATATTTTGTTAAATGTTTTATTGTTTTAATATCGTAAATATATCATAACCTATACTGATTAAAATTTTTAGGTATATTCATTTTTTCTATTTAACAAACATCTTTGGAAAAGCATATAAATAAAATGTTATTCTGCTTGAAATCACGTGCCGCCTTCAAAGCTCTGTAATCGAGTTTTGGCGACCAACATTGGCACAATTGAATGCGTAGGAACTGTTTACGGCCAAATGAACACCCCTTGTTTGAAGGGTTTAGAGGCGGAAATTCTGTGTTTTCAGATTTTTCTGGTTAATTGTGCTACAATCCTGACTTACTTGTGAAATTTCATGATTCTACGACTTTTAGAAGTACCTTAGTTATTTGATGATGCGAAATGAGTCAGTGACAAAAAAGCGCTTTTTCGGAATTTAATATTTCGAAAACTACTACATATAGAAACATGAAATCGTGGAACCTTAGTTCAGTTTGACCATACGAACATGTGTAAAAAAGAAAAATTTCTATATCTCTCCCTAAAACGACGTTATGAGGGGGTGAAAAGTATGCCGAAATGGTTCAGGAAAAGGTAGCTTACGGCTTGTGCGAACTTGGCGGACGCACTGCCGTGCTCCCAGATACAAATTTGTCTTCACAAATGATGGTTATTCAAATTAAATTTTCCCTGCGGTTGTTAAGACTGGCTAAACCCGAAATAAAACTTCCTTATTTCATGATTTTGAAATGAGATAATAGGCTACCTTTATGAGGAAAGCTTCATTGAATAATTCAAGGAAAATGTATCTATTTTAGTTATGCATATTTAATTATACATTATTATTTACTTGACCCCTTACTTTTTATCATTTTAATTAATTACTTTACTCAATTATTTTAATATTTTACTAGAATGCAAGCATTCATTATAATTTTGATTGCA
This sequence comes from Maratus speciosus, assembly GCA_963932465.1. NCBI lineage: Eukaryota > Metazoa > Arthropoda > Arachnida > Araneae > Salticidae > Maratus > Maratus speciosus. The sequence continues at coordinate 44,522 of CAWVRF010000707.1, forward strand.
TTTTTACATTCAAATTACTATTTTAAAAATGTAAACAAAGCAATGACCAGAAATGCACAAAATTCTAAAATCCACACAACCTCTGACCCAAGCTCTGCGGATTTGAGGGAGTCTACTGTAATTTCATATTTTTCTTAGAAAAAGCATAATTTAATATTGAATTACCATCTTTAATCATTCGCTCCTCCCCCACCACTGTCACTACATACAAAGATGTTATAGTTCCTGTACATGGACTTTCAAGTGCTTGGTGTTGGGGGGGGAGTAATGTTGGCATGATTTCAACATTTTGGATATTTAGAACTATTTTTTTTGAAGGAAAAAGATATATATATATATATGAATAAGTTTACTGTCGATATCATCTATGTATATATTTATCTAAGTGATTATTTTATCTAATTGATTAATTTTTTAATTCAGGTTTTTTTTTATCTAAGTGATTATTTTATCTAATTGATTAATTTTTTAATTCAAGTTTTTTTTTTTCAATGTACAGTATTATTGTTTTTATGTATGCATTTATTAGTACATTATTATTATTTTATTAAGGATGGGTACCAAGAGCATTAAGTATTTTCCCAGGCAAGTGTTTTGCTAAGGGGAAAGCTTAATTGCCAGTTACTATCTGTATGTATGATATTACGATGTAAAGTAAAGAATTGGACAGTTTTGGTACAAAAGAGGGACTTTTATGACCTCATGTTTTATGGGACAGCTGCAGGATCTTCGTGTGGGAGCCCGCGGTCTCGTGGGAAAGTGGGGTTTGAAATATCGGATGTAGGAGGGTCGAAAGGCCCCGTGCATTCCGGGGACCCACTGACCACTGGCCGACACGAAGGCGGGTCCAGGCAGCGGCGAGTGGTTGGAGATTTTAATTATGCTGAATATGTTAATTCGCATCCACCACTCAGGGCCGCACATGCAAATTTTTAACAGAGAGAGATTTTCTTTTTCTCGAAAAAAAAATACAGAGTTACAAAAAGAGTTCCAGAGTGCGGTAGTTATTTTTTTTCAAGCCCTTTTTGGCTGATCTGCCCATGTTTACTTGCTCTGTCTAAGACGAGCAATATAGTAGTGTTAATTTTTTTTAAAAAAAATGATTTAAACATTTTTGCTTTTGGCCCAGACCTGGGTGGAATTTAGTGTAAATAAAACTAAAATTACGGAACACGAATATGTGTGTTGTGGTTCTACAAACAAAAAAAAAGAACTTTTGGATATATATATATAACTGTCAAGTCTTCAACTCTAAAAGGATCTTGTGACCCCAATGGGGAAAAAGGTACGATGTTATGGATGTTCTCTTTTCTATTGTGTACCGTTTTAATATCAAATGTTTTGAATTGGGAATAGGGTGCCCAGGAGAACTTGTCAACTTCAATTAATATCCAAATTAGTGGTTTTTTTTTATGAGTTATTATTTTGGATGGTAAAAGTATGAATTATTTAATTGTAACTTAATATAATTTGCCTGTGGTGTAAATAAATGATGTATTATTATTAATTCCCTTCTTTGTTATTATTTGTTAAAGGTCTTGCTAATTACTTATTTTACGTATTTAGAAATTACCTGACTGCTTAATATTATTATTAGACCATATATGTAAAAGCCATAATTAAATTTATCTTGTAGGGTTGGTTTGTCTGGAAATTGGGGAATTAAATTTAGTGGTTTTAATTTTATTATATTTTTCCCTTCAAACCAATTGGCCATAGGTTAGTTATCTTCTAAACATTTCACAACGCATTGTCTTATTTATTCAAGATAACCTTTTAGGTAAATGACCGTAGGTTATCTATTAACTAACTAGGCTGTACGATCACCAGGTCCTCTATAATTAGAGGCCCCTATAAGATAGATTTTCTTTTGGATCAAGTAAGTTCGGAGAAAAGGGTGCGCCCAACACTCTTGTTAGCTTGTGCTAGGGAATTTATAGATAAATTAAGATATTCATTAACCTAATTTTTAATAGTTGTCTAGATCTTGCCAGCACATACACACTCGAATTAAGAGGAAAAAAATAGGTACTTCTTAGTTATTCCGCCGACCAAAAATCTATCGCCAAACTATAAGATTAAACCAAAAATGGTTGAGCGTAAATGGCACATTCACTTGAATTTAAACAAGTTACACATGTTTATGTCATCAAGTGATTTTTATTTCTACATTTTGTTTATATTTTTATTAATGTTATACTAATTTATTTGTTCTTTTGTTATTTAAAATAAAAATAATGTCAATTTGTATAATTTGGCGATTTATATAATTTGGGGGAATTGGTCGACGGATAACTAAGTACAGTAAAAGCTCAACTAACCGGCATGCTCGGGAAATGCCGATTGCTGGATACTTGAAAAGTCCGGATAGTTGAGCACTACAAAATCTGTCATGAAAGGGGGGAGGGGAGCATCGACGTAAAAATTAAACAGGAAAATGGTTTTTAGGCTATTTTCCTGCTATTAGGAAGTTGATCAAATAACTCTTATTATTATTATGAAATTTGCATTTGATAAAGTTATTCTTTCCGAATAAAAAATAAAAGTAAACAAATTTCTATATTTATTTATTAATCTTTCATAAAGTTGTATTATTTATAATTTGACATCTCCCCTTTCCGGAAAAAGCACATGGAAGCTTGGAAAATTAACTTTGGTATGATTCACTTGTGTTACCTCAACCAACCTCACAGTAATAATGAATCTTTTCTGCATAGCTAAAAACGTTATCAGATGCAAACTGATAACGCCCGACTTCTCCGATCATGATAAAAACAAACTACACTCATTAGCTTTTTTGTTTTTCTTGTTGGAGTGGCTCAAATAGTGGAGTCTTTTGGGAGGGATTTCTAAATTTCTGAAAACTCATTGTATGTTAATAAAAATTAGGTAAACGGCCGAATTTATTATTATTTGAATTCGGTGAAAATTTGAACACAATCGAGCAATTAGCAGTGGAGAAAGCAAATTTTTTTATATAATAAGTAAGGGGGAAAAAGAGCACCGTTTCATTCTTTTTTTTTATCTAGAATAATATTATTATTATTTCTGTTTACTGTTTAGGTTGATGAAAAATATTTTTCCTCGCTAATTCAACAACGCAAAACTTTGATGCAATCTCCTGGCTGAGGAGAAAAAGTTTGAACTGATAAAAATCCAACAATAAAACAAAGCAAAAAGAAAGAAATTTAGCCTGGAGCGACTTTTCTTTTTTTAATTTCCAGTTAAGTGTAGTTGATCCAAATACATCCAATAAAAAAATATTCTTGAATAAATATATTTAAAATACAATATGGTATAAAGATCTTTGTTACATAGTTCTTTTAAAATAATAATTTCTTGTTCTTGAATAAATAAAGCAATAAAAAAAATAGTTTGGGATATAATTTCTCAGCATTTATTGTGTGTTTGATTGCATTTCTTTCGATGTGCCAGGAATACTACGAAACGCATGTCTGATGTCCGTCTGTTTGAAAGAAAGCTCTCTTTTTTTCATGAAGCGTTCTTTTATGAGATGCAGTTCTAAAACTTCTTGAGCCGAATACTGCGAATTTTTTTCACAAAACTTTAAAAATGTTGATAAAACTTTTCTCAGCTTCACTCCATGAAATTTTCTCCTCGATTTCATTTTCGGATTCTGAGGAAATATCATTTGTTTCTTCCTCTGGAGCTGTCATTTTTTAAATTAACTGCTCTTCTGTTAAAGTTTCGGTGACAGGAATATTTTTATCTATAGCTATCCAATTTTCGATTTCTGGCATTTCCAGTTGCGATACAGATAAGTTAGTATTAGGCCCATTTTTTAATGTTTCCATAATTTCATGCAATTCGTTCCTTTTCTTGGGGGGAGGGGGGGGGGAGGCTACTGTGCATCTGGGGAAAAAAAATATGATATCTGAAATTACCATATCCCCATCCCAATTCTTAGAAAACAGTTTTCCTTCATGCTCCTGGCTTCCTCACTTAGCAGTTCAGTTTTCAGAAAAGATGTAGCTTTCTACCGTTTATCACGCCTCCCCCCTCCCCATCTAGTTTCGCCAAGAGCAGAAAAGAAAGATCAAGCCTCTCTTCTCTTGTCTTCATTTTCAACCCCCTCCTTCTCTCTTTCGGAAGGAAAAACAGCCGACGCGGAGGACTATCGTGGACTATGATGCAACATGAAGTTATTCTGTGCTAACGAGCTATAGACAGTTCTTTATACTATATTTTTATTTTATAACGTTCACTGTTATGAACATACACACAGATCTATTTTACGCCGAATCAGTCGCTGAGATAATTTGAGAATGCTAACAGTAAATTTCCTAAAATAGTAGTAAAAAATTTTTCAACTGTTTATAGGGGAAAAAAATAAACGATTTCTCCAAATTTTTCCGGTTACTTGAATGCCAGATAACAGAGCTTTTACTGTAGTACCAAAAAATGTGTGTGTTATTTTACTCAAAAAATTTTGAGCCCATCCAATATTTTTTAAAAGTTGGCGCCACTGAACTTGTCCCCACTAATAACCCGGGGCTTGTTGCGAATAGTTCTTGTTCTCTGTTGCTAGAAGACAGAAAAGTTATTATTATTCTATTTCCTTCAAATAGTATCAAGGTGAAAAAAAAAAGTATTCTTAGGTCATTCCATGTCACGTGTGCGACAGCTTGTCTACATATTGCTGCTGTTTTAACAATGTTATTACATCCTCAAATTAAAACAACCATGCTAATATGAAAGTGTAGAGTTTCTTGCTATTTTTAATGTATAGTTTATGTTTTAACAACTTATAAGTCAATAGATATGGGTATTTACGTAAGTACACAGGACATTTTGTTAGTTTTTCATGGAATGGCCCAGATTACTTAGGTCTAGGATTTAAAACGTGGAGATTTTTATTACAGATTTATTATTAAAAATGGGCAGCTTACTAAGGTCTAGGGTTTAAAATGCGGAGATTTTAAAACCTAAAGGGCTATTTCATATCACATGTGGAACAGCTTTTCTACATATTACTATTGTTTTAACAATGCTATTGTATCATCAAATTAAAACAACTATACTAATATGAAAATATAGGGTTTTTTGTTAATTTTATAACAACTTACAAGTTAATAAATATACTTATTTATGTAAGTATCATGTGCAGGACATGTTGTCCGTTTCCGATGGAATGGCCCTATGGCATCAATTCAGAATCAGAATGAAGTTTAATCATCCTCTGCATCATTATCTCCCTATAATTTTATTTATTTATTGTAATTATTGAGAAACAAAAACATAATTTGTTATAGATAACTCACCTATTTTCTTCGACTTGTTCCGCCTCTTCATTAATGAATTCTTGATATGAGCTTGTACTGTTAAAATCTGACACAATATTTTCAGTTGGGACTTCATCAAAAGAACAGCTGAAAAAAAAAAAAAAAAAAAAAAAAAAAAAAACGATTGTTTTGTTAACAAAACAAGTCAATACAAATTTGTCTTCACAAATAATGGTTATTCAAATTAAATTTTCCCTGCGGTTGTTAAGACTGGCTAAACCCGAAATAAAACTTCCTTACTTTATGATTTTGAAGTGAGATAATAGGTTACCTTTATGAGGAAAGCTTCATTGAATAATTCAAGGAAAATGTATCTATTTTAGTTATGCATATTTAATTATACATTATTATTTACTTGACCCCTTACTTTTTATCATTTTAATTAATTACTTTACTCAATTATTTTAATATTTTACTAGATTGCAAGTAAATTAAAAAAAAATGCATTCATTATAATTTTGATTGCATTTTTACATTCAAATTACTATTTTAAAAATGTAAAAAAAGCAATCACCAGAAATCTGCAAAATTCTAAAATCCGCACAACCTCTGGCCCCAAGCTGTGCGGATTTGAGGGAGTCTACTGTAATTTCATATTTTTCTTAGAAAAAGCTTAATTTAATATTGAATTACCATCTTTACTCATTTGCTCATCCTCCACCACTGTCACTACATACACACACAAATTAAGAGGAAAAAAATAGGTTCTTCTTAGTTATCCCGTCGACCAAAAATCTATCACCAAACTATAAGATTAAATGCCAAAAATGGTTGATCTTAAATGTCACATTCACTTGAATTTAAGCAAGTTACACGTGTTTACATCATCAAGTGATTTTTATTTCTACATTTTGTTTATATTTTTATTAATGTTATACTAATTTATTTGTTCTTTTGTTATTTAAAATAAAAATAATGTCAATTTGTATAATTTGGTCGATGGGATAGCTAAGTAGTACCAAAAAGTGTATGTGTTATTTTACTCAAAAAATTTTGAGCCCATCCAATATTTTTAAAAAGTTGGCGCTATTGAACATATACTAATAACCCAGGGCTTGTTGCGAGTAGTTAATGTTCTTTGGTGCTAGAAGGCAGAAAAGTTTTTATTATTTTTTTTCATTCAAGCAGTATCAAGGTGAAAAAAAAAAAGTATAGTTAGGTTATTCCATGTCACGTGTGGGACAGCTTGTCTACATATTGCTGCTGTTTTAACAATGTTATTATATCCTCAAATTAAAACAACCATGCTAATATGAAAGTGTAGAGTTTCTTGCTATTTTTAATGTATAGTTTATGTTTTAACAACTTATAAGTCAATAAATATAGGTATTTATGTAAGTGTACGCAAGACATTTTTTCAGTTTTTCATGGAATGGCCCTGAAACGGGCAGATTACTTAGGTCTAGGATTTAAAATGTGGAGATTTTTAAACCTATTAAAGGGCTATTTCATATCACATGTGGAACAGCTTTTCTACATATTACTGTTGTTTTAACAATGCTATTGTATCATCAAATTAAAACAACTATACTAATATGAAAATATAGGGATTTTTGTTAATTTTATAACAACTTATAAGTTAATAAATATACTTATTTATGTAAGCATCATGTGCAGGACATGTTGTCCGTTTTCCATAGAATGGCCCTATGGCATCAATTCACAATGAAGTTTAATTATCGTCTGCATCATTATCTCTCTATACTTTTATTTATTGCCGAAACGTCAGTGAAGGCTTACTGTGGAGACACGAAAAGTTTTGGTTTCTGTCAGTCTGTCTGTCTGTTCCACGATAATTGCCACAAAAAGCATCCGATCGGCTTGAAATTAACTGGACATGTTGATGAGGTACTCGGACTTAGCTGTATAGTTTTTGGTTAAATACGGTTCATTCGTTCGGGAAATATAGAACATTTTATTTTGTTCTATAATGCTTTTCTATGGCAAGTCAGACGATTTTCAGATTTTCATTTGTTGAAAGAAATGGCTCATATGAAAAATGGATTTAAATGGTAATTTTTAGATGCTGAAATTTTTAAATAAGATTATTAAATATTCCAATTAGTTTAAAATTTTGTCAATATATTTGCGAGATTTTTTTTATTAGGGTTATAATTTTTGGGGGAATTTTATGCATGTTTTCCAGTAATATAAAGCATTTTGTTTTATCAATTTGACATAATACATATTTCATTTTTTTTCTTTTCTTTCATCTGTTGCCTAGCAACATATTTGGTCCTACTAATATTAGTATAATTGCATGTATAATGTTTGACTAAAGCCAATGTCAAAACGGATAAATTAATGCATTTGTATCTTTGCATATAGATGGATTTTTGCTCAGAAATTAAAATAGGCAGTATTTTATTTATTTTATTCAAATATTTTGCTTAAAAATACAAAAGTTCATTATTTTCATATAGAATAATGTGACATTTTTCCATAACATTTACCAATATTTCTTTAACTGTTGCCAAGAAAATCAAAACCCAGAATAATATTTTCTCTTCAATTCTTTCAATACTTTTTCTAATATTTTCTACAATTTTCAATTGAAATATTTTGACGTGAAACAGGAAATTGAAAAAAAAATTAAGAATAGAAAAATTAATGTGGCGTCATATTGGAAATAAAAAGAAAACTAGAGTATTTCTTAATATAACAAGATGAAAAGTTTTGAGTAAGTACGCATAGCAGGTGAATTAGACGTCATTTATCGATAACAAAGATGCTGGAATAAAAAGTTCTTGGGTAAAATAAAATTAACTATTATTCACGGAAGAAAGAGATAGATGGAGATGCAGTATGCCGTAAAAACAGCTTGCAATATGATGTGTGTTATCGCTCAGATTTAAATGCCCTAATTCGGCCCAAACAAAACAAGCACTTGGAACAGGGATCGAATTTTTGACTTCATCCGTGCATTTTTTCTGTAAAATAAAAATGATCTGCTTATATTTAAGCATTCTAAGGTAGCATTTCATTGCATTATGAATTAAAAACTATATTACTAAAAATATTATTATTATTATTTTTAAGCACGTCGTTGTGTTTGTGCCGAATGTAGCGGATTTTAGGGTTACATTTTTGGCGTCATTCCAAGATTTATTGCCTGCGTATGGTTAACATGAAGATTTTATTTTAAATTCAAATTTTATTAATTTAAAAAAAAAACTTATGCGTATCCTTATAAATCACAGCGTAAAAAAAAATCTAAGATATACTATAACCATCCACTCAATCAATAAAAAATTACGAATGTAAAGTTAAAATCGACTACGGGGGTTTCAGGGAGGCAGAGCTTCTCTGAAGAAATGCAATTTTTGATTTAAAAAGTTACCAGGATAAGTAGCTCATCAGAATTTCAGAACATCAATGTATAACCACTTGTTTAACAATTTTAATTTCTGAAACTTTACGAGGTATTTTGTATTCTTATAAATATTTATGTAATTTGAAAACTTTAAAAAGCGATTTGTAGGAAGTTGAATATTACGCAATGAGTGTTAAAAAACAATGACTTGCAAAGATGACGTTGAGGCTCCTGATCTGCAGATTTACTAGTTTATTATAATTATTGAGAAACAAAAATGTATAATTTGTTATAGATAACTCACCTATTTTCTTCGACTTGTTCCGCCCCTTCATTAATGAATTCTTGATATGAGCTTGTACTGTTAAAGTCTGACACAATATTTTCAGTTGGGACTTCATCAAAAGAACAGCTGAAAAAAAAAAAACAATTGTTTTGTTAACAAAATAAGTCAATACAAATTTGTCTTCACAAATGATGGTTATTCAAATTAAATTTTCCCTGCGGTTGTTAAGACTGGCTAAACCCAAAATAAAACTTCCTTACTTTAAGATTTTGAAGTGAGATAATAGGTTACCTTTATGAGGAAAACTTCATTGAATAATTCAAGGAAAATGTATCTATTTTAGTTATGCATATTTAATTATACATTATTATTTACTTGACCCCTTACTTTTTATCATTTTAATTAATTACTTTACTCAATTATTTTAATATTTTACTAGAATGCAAGCATTCATTATAATTTTGATTGCATTTTTACATTCAAATTACTATTTTAAAAATGTAAACAAAGCAGTGACCATAAATGCACAAAATTCTAAAATCCACACAACCTCTGACCCAAGCTGTGTGGATTTGAGGGAGTCTACTGTAATTTCATATTTTTCTTAGAAAAAGCATAATTTAATATTGAATTACCATCTTTACTCATTCGCTCTTCCCCCACCACTGTCACTATATACACACACGAATTAAGAGGAAAAAAATAGGTTCTTCTTAGTTATCCCCTCGACCAAAAATCTATCGCCAAACTATAAGATTAAATGCCAAAAATAGTTGATCGTAAATGTCACATTCACTTGAATTTAAGCAAGTTACACGTGTTTACGTCATCAAGTGATTTTTATTTCTAGGTTTTGTTTAAATTTTTAGTAATGTTATACTAATTTATTTGTTCTTTCGTTATTTAAAATAAAAATTATGTCAATTTATATAATTTGGCGAGCTGTTTGGCGATTTATATAATTTGGAGAAACTGGTCGACGAGATAACTAAGTTGTACCAAAAAATGTACACGTTATTTTACTCAAATTTTGAGCCCATCCAATATTTTTAAAAAGTTGCCGCTATTGAACTTGCCCCCACTAATAACCCGGGGTATGCTGCGAATAGTTCTTGTTCTTTGTCGCTAGAAGACAGAAAAGTTATTATTTTTTTTCATTCAAGCGGTATCAAGGTGAAAAAAAAAAAAGTATTGTTAGGTCATTCCATGTCACGTGTGGGACAGCTTTTCTACATATTGCTGCTGTTTTAACAATGCTATTATATCCTCAAATTAAAACAACCATGCTATGAAAATGTAGAGTTTCTTGTTATGTTTAATGTATAGTTTATGTTTTAACAACTTATAAATCAATAGATATAGGTATTTATGTAAGAGTCACATGCTAGACATTTTGTCAGTTTTTCATGGAGTGGCCCTGAAACGGGCAGATTACATAGGTCTAGGATTTAAAATGGAGATTTTTATTATCTATTTATTATTAAAAACGGGCAGCTTACTAAGGTCTAGGGTTTAAAATGTGGAGATTTTGAACCTATTAAAGGGCTATTTCATATTACATATGGAACTGTTTTTCTACATATTACTGTTGTTTTAACAATGCTATTGTATCCTCAAATTAAAACAACTATACTAATATGAAAATATAGGGGGTTTTTTGTTAATTTTATAATAACTTATAAGTTAATAAATACAGTGCAACCTCGATTATCCGAGCTAATTGGGACAGCTAGTACCTCGGATATCGGAAATCTCAGTTAATAGAAATTGTGTTTAAAAACTCGCTGTGCTCCTGAATTTAACGCCTCTTAGAATAAAAAAAACAATAGAACATTTTTAAATGATAAAAAACACATATATAAAGTTATGTTTCACTTTTGACATATCGAGCGCGCTTCTAAGGCCTTTGACGAATCCATCTTTGAACAAAAAGCCTCTTTTTGAGCTTTTTTACATTTCCTATCGCCTACTGTAGTTTCAACAACTCCAAATTAAAAAGAGCAATTTTTTTAATAGGCTGAATCTTTTTACCCATAGAAACAACAACATTTTCTAATTTTAGGTTCTGCAATTTAAAAACGAACGACTTACTATTAGCGTGATGGTCAGACGTGAAATTATTAAAGAAAAGATTCACAACAAAACAGGGGATTTACGAAAGAAAGGGCAAACAGAAAAATGTCATGAAACCCAAATGTTTATTGTGAGACTCAAGTGGAGAGGATGTAATAGTCTGGTAACACATTGCACCTGGTGTTCAATAGAGCCATACGGCCACTGTTGCAGGAAACAAAGCATTGTTCGCTGTTGACTTCTCAGGGTCCAATGTTTCTTGGAAGTTGAATGCTTTTGGGGCAAAAGAATTTTCAAGGCTGTCACAAAAAAAAAAAAAAAAAAAAATATCAGACTTTGCTATTGGCTTGGTTAACAGAAACCTCGATTATTCGAGGTTCTACTGTATACTTATTTATGTAAGTGTCACGTGCAGGACATTTTTATAGCACAAAATTAGCACTCGCCACTCGCCAGGCATCGAGTAACACTTAAAACGTGGCGATTAACTTTATTGTCTTCACTCGCCAAACTCAATGGGCACCACTCGCCAAACGCGATGGTTGAAAGATCGATGCCAGGGAGGAAAGGGGTGAAATTCGTTCAGAATTTACGGCATTCAAATCGGTGATTATCCCAAACTTAAGAAAATAAAGTAGCAGGGGTGATTCTGTCTCGAATTTACCGAAAATTTAATGCATTCGGTTCCGAAAAAAGAAAAAAAACGTAGTCCGAAAGCTCGGACATAAAAATATCACTAATTTCGATATGGTCGCTGAAAAAAATCAATTTCGTCAATCGTTCGTAGAAAAAAAATCACCAATTCTGTCAAAGAATCGCGAAAAAACTTGAATTTCGCCCAAGGACCATGTAAAAAACACAAATTATGTCAAAACATCGCGGAAAGAATGCAAATTTCGTGAAAAGATCGTGGAGAAAACACAAATTTCGCAACAAGATCGTGGAAAAACGCAAATTTTGTCAAAAAATCGCGGAAAAAATACAAATTTCGCGAAAAAACGCAAATTTCGACAAAAAATCGCGAAAAAGAATCGCAAAATTCTTCAAAGTATCGCGGAAAAACGCAAATTTCGTGAAAAGATCACGGAAAAATGCAAATTTTGTGAAAAGATCGCGGATAAAACGCAAATTTCGTGAAAAGATCACGGAAAAAACTCGAAATTCGTGAAAAGATCGCTGAGAAAACACAGCTTTCGTGACAAAATTGCAAAAAAACTCAAATTTCGTCAAAAGATCGTAGAAAAACACATATTTCGACAAAGAATCGCGAAAAAGAATCACAAAATTATTCAAAGTATCGCGGAAAACGCAAATTTTGTGAAAAGATCGCAGAGAAAAAGCAGCTTTCGTGACAAAATCGCGTAAAAAACGCAAATTTCGTCAAAAGACCGCAGAAAAACACAAATTTTGACAAAGAATCACGAAAAAGAATCACAAAAATTTTCAAAGTATCGTGGAAAAATGCAAATTTTGTGAAAATATCGCAAAAAACGCAAAATTCATGAAAAGATCGCAAAAAAACGCAAATTTTGACAAAGAATCTCGAAAAAGAATCACAAAATTCATCAAAAGATCATGGAAAAAACAGAAATTTCGACAAAAGATCGCCTAAAAACACAAATTTCGTCAAAAAATCTTGAAAAAAAAAAAATGCAAATATTTTCAAAGAAAAACACAAATTTCGACAAAGAATCGCGAAAAAGAATCACAAAAATTTTCAAAGTATCGCGGAAAAAGTGCAAATTTTGTGAGAAGATCGCGGAAAACACAAATTTCGTGAAAAGATCGCGGATAAAATGCAAAATTCGTGAAAAGAACGCGGAGAAAACACAAAATTCGTGACAAAATCACTAAAAAAAAACTGCAAATTTTGTCAAAAGACCGTGGAAAAACACAAATTTCGAGAAAAGATCGCGGAAAAAATGCAAATTTCGACAAAGAATCACAAAATTCTTCAAAGTATTGTGGAAAAACGCAAATTTTGTGAAAAGATCGCGGAAAACGCAAATTTCGTGAAAAGATTGTGGACAAAACGCAAAATTCGTGAAAAGATCGCGGGAAAAACACAAAATTCGTTAAAAGATCGCGAAAAAATGTAAATTTCGACAAAGAATCTCGAAAAAGAATCACAAAATTCATCAAAAGATCGCGGAAAAAACAAAATTTCGTCAAAAGATCGCCTAAAAAAGCAAATTTCGTCAAAAAATCTTGGGAAAAAAAAAAAAAAAGCAAATATTTTCAAAGAATGCTGAAAAAACCCCACAAATTTCGTTAACAGATTACAAAAATATGCAATTTTGTGACAAGATCGCGGAAAAAACGCAGCTTTCGTTAAAAGATCACGAAAAAACGCAGATTTTGCAAAAGGTCACGAAAAAACGTGAATTTCGTCAAAAGATCGCGGGAAAAAAACGCGAAATTCGTTAAATGGTCGCAGAAAAATGCATATTAGTTAGTGCCGAGGGGGAGGGGGGGGGGGAAGGTGTCCATCTCTGCTGTAACCTTTCTGAAAATTTCCTGTGAATTTATTTCATTGCAATTAATAGTAAAAATAAAATTTTTCAGTTGAGTGTAACCATATATCGAATGGTAAAAGTAATATATATTAGTAAATTACAATGTTGATTGTTAGAAAAAACACAATTTTGTATGGAGCATACATAACTTTGTTACTGGCTAGTGGTTAAAAAAAACTGGCCAGTGAAAAAAATCAGTGTACCGGCCAGTGGGTAAAAATGTTAATTTTGACCTATAGACACTTTGTCCGTTTCCCTTGGAATGGCCCTATGGCATCAATTCAGAATTAAGTTTAATTATCGTCTGCATCAGTATCTACCTATACTTTTATTTATTTATTATAATTATTGAGAAACAAACACATATAATTTGTTATAGATAACTCACCTATTTTCTTCGACTTGTTCCGCCTCTTCATTAATGAATTCTTGATATGAGCTTGTACTGTTAAAATCTGACACAATATTTTCAGTTGGGATTTCATCAAAAGAACAGCTGAAAAAAAAGGCCATCGTTTTGTTAACAAAATAAGTCAATACAAATTTGTCTTCACAAATGATGGTTATTCAAATTAAATTTTCTCTGCTTAGAATGCTCAGGAAATAAAACCCATGAATGTAATGCCTCTCTATTTGGAGTATATATTCCGTAGGTAAATTGCGAAATCCGGTTCTTTCCAAAGAGCCTAGGTTATTTGCTTGTGAGAATATAAGTTAATTAAATTAAGTTATAATACAGTAGACTCTCTCAAATCTGCACATCATCACATATGTAAACAATGGAACTTTCAGTTCAGATGTAGGGATAAAATTGCAAAATTTTTAAGTTTTATATATTTATTTATATATGTATTTTAATGTGTAATTCTTGATAATATACTATATGGCCAAAGGTGACCGATCACTTGCGATTTTTGACGTTTTATTAAATATCTAGAAAAATACATAAGGAATCAACCTGAAACTGCAGGTGTGTAAACAGTTTTATAGTACAGGTCATATTATATTTCTGCGAAGATTTTTTTCTCGAAACCCCATAGGGGACCGTGAACAAATTAAACTAGTCGGATGTATCAATCCCAAAACTTTCTTCCATCTCATACATGTTAATACTTGAAAATTCACTATCACACTGCCAAAATTAAATGGCAATCTATGTCCATCATGAGGATTCTAAAGGTATGAAATTCCGTGCATTAGTTCTTGAGATATGGCTATCTCTGAAATCGTGTAAATCCAGCAAAAGTCAGCCTATTTTCGTCATTTTTCACTGTGACCAAAATTCACATAAGCACTTCGCACCCTTAGTAATGCACACCCCATCACAGGTCGGAGCCAATTGACATGCGATGCGTTGCTTAGCTTAGATCCCCCCACAACAATTCTTGCCCATGGAGATTGCGCTGTAGTGACCTTTGTGCTGCTCAGCAGCCACTCTCATTACTTAACGTGCACACCTTGTATGTACTTTACAGATGGAGGGATATGTAATCAATCAAGGAACCCAAGTGAGTACTGCGCAACAGCAGCAATACTCAGGAATTTGTAGGGGAAAAACTTTTCAGTAAACATCGGAATGGAAATAAAAATGTATCCACCTGCTACAGCAGTGTCACATGCCCATTTATTGCGTTATCAAATGCGAAAGTTCTAAGAGACAATCAGTTGTTAGATATTGCCCAATTATCATTGAAGAGCAGTGAAAAAGACTGCTATGAATAAAATTTGAATAGATTTATGTGTAACAGAAAAAATCGATACTTTAGATAGTTATAATAATGTAGCTCAAATGATTCAACACAATGCCACAGTTTGATTAAAAATTCCTCAGCATTTTCTGTGCAAAATCTTTAAAAATTGTAAAATTTTAATAATAATAAAAAAAAAAAAAAAAACGGAATAAAAACACAGAATGTAAGAAAAACCAAAGTAGAAAAGATGAAAAAGGCACTAAAACTATGGTTTCCAAATGTTCGAGAAAAGATGCTAATCAGTAATCCACTCATGTGACAAAAAACAGTCGATTTAATAGAGAAAATAGCAAAAAAGATTCATTACAAGTAATGGCTGGTTTCAGGGTTGGAGAAAATGTGAAAACATTAAACTATAGTAACACTATTAACTACTAATACTATTTTAACACTACACATTTCAGAATTGCCTTATACAGTTGAATAGTATTACATGGGTCTCTTAAAAATTTTAACTTAAACAGTAGCTGCTAGTTGTAAGGATTAAGAATAGGTATTACCGTAATTTCGGGTAGATAAGCCGCAGCTTATACGTGTTTAAAAGTTAAATTTTACCTCTTGCGGCTTATCTGCCGGTGCGGCGTATACGAAGTAATAATGATTTTTTCCAGAAAAAAAAAAAAAATAGATCATGTAATGTTATAGAGTGAAAATCTGAAAAACAATATTAAAAATGCTTCACGGATTGGAAATAACAATCATTAAAAAAATATCGGGAAGTTCTTTTTTATTTCATTAAAAAAGGAAAAAAAATGTATGCATGGTTTCTTTCTGCATAACGAAACCTATTACTCAAAGATAACGATCTCATTTTGATAACGTTCAACTTCCCACTCTACCCCAACACCGCAAGCAGCAGAGTTGAATAAACAAACTGCAGATAAGCTCTCTTCCTTTTTATAAGCTAGGGGTTTTGGGGAGTGCTGTAATTTTCTAATAACTTATTATATTTTAATAAAATTTTGTTACACAGCTTAATTTACTGTTATTGCAACATGCTGAAAATTTGAACAAAATCGGACAATTAATAATGGTGATTTTTTTTTTTTTTTAATAGCTAAGAAAAAACGAGTTTTGCTTTTCGTTTTTTTTTCTTTTAAATTATTTTTTCTGTTTGCTTGCAGCTCAATAATTTCTTTTTACTGCACTTACGCAAAGTGAAGTTGCTGACACATTTAAGGAATCCTTTTTAATCTCAGTTTTGCATAATCGCGGCGTATTAATAGAAAAGAAAGTAGATTCTCTTGTTTTCTTTAAGTGTGCGCATTTGCGAAAGTTGTATTTTTTATTTTCAATAATGAGCGCATGGATTTAATTTTTGTTTACCGTATATACTTGCGTATAAGTCGATCCCCTAATTTATGTTGTTAAAAATAAGAAAAAATTCAAAACCCTCTTATAAGTCGACCCCCAAAAATTTAAATGATCCGCAATTTTTTTTTTTTTTTTTTTTTTGACAAAATAAACACAAAATGATCCGAAATTCGGAATCGCCGAAGTCCAGATTTTGGATTTTGTACTGTATAAGCGCGATGGGGAGTGCGGCAGCACCGATTTGGTATCAAAGTTTTTTCTGGATATATATATTTTTTTTTTAGGTCTCGCGTATTAGTCGACCCCCCCCCCCCCCCCCACCACTTTGAAGTTCTTTTTTAGTCCAAAATTTCTCGACTTATACGCGAGTATATACGGTGTTTTAAAACTTTCTTAGAACATTTTATTTTAAATATTTACAGAAGATATCAAATCGAGTACCAATTCATTTCTGTTAATAGACATTAATGTTTACAGTTAGTATAGTGAAGAAATTAAAAAAAAAAAAAATCTTTTTATACGTCTCTCCCAACGTTTGCTAATAGTTCATGTTGTCAAAATGATTATTTATCATTACTTATTTTCGGAAAATTTAATTGATTAATTATCATCAATTAATTAGCACAACACAGTTGTGTTATTTAATTGATGGATTCAAATAAAAAATAGTGTTATTTGTAATTCTATCGTTATGTTTTATATTAAGAATTCCATAAAATATATTTGTACTTGCCGATCCAAGGCTCAAATGTGCGATGCAATTGGATAAATTCACAAACCAAGAGTTATTTATTTATTTTCATTATTTGAATTAAATTTAAAATTCTAATTAAAAAAATGGTTTTAAAAAATGCGTGAAAATCTTCAATATGGCGTCTATAGTAGTATGTACGCCACTTTCAATAAGTGCGGCTTATACGCCGGTGCGGCGTATACGATGGAATTTCATTTTTTTTTACCATTTTTGGACGTAGCGGCTTATACGCCAGGGCGGCTTATCTACCCGAAATTACGGTACCTATAGTACAATAAAAACAAATGTGAACATATGTCTCACCTTTTATATCTAGCAATAACAGTATTGACATTTTTGATTTTCTTGTAACCCAAATTTAATGATGGTGCCCAATCAGGATTATTTCTATCTTTTACATGGCAAGGTTTACCTGAAAACAATCCAAGCAAATTAGTAAGGGAAACAGCATATTATGTTATAATGAAATAATATTTTTACTATATAAAAAAATTTATTCACCCCAGAAAATTTGTTTTTGATAATCAGACAGTAGCTATATATAATTTTGACTCTGGTAAGTTCAGAGTGCAATTACAATTGCACTTTTTTACAATTAAAAACACACAATATCAAATCTTCTGGAGAGGGGAGGGAGAACATCTCATTGTTCCAAGGGAGAATGCCACCCCCTGAATTTCAATACTGTATGCACCTGTTACAGCAGTGTCACATGCCAGTTTATTGAATCATCAAATGTGAAAGTTCTCACAGACAATCAGTTGTTATAATGTTCAGTTATCTTTGAAGAATAGTGAAGATGGCTACGGCAAATAAAAAAATGAACAGATTTATGTGTAAAAGAACAAACTGACATTTTAGATCATTATGATAATTTAGTTCAAATGAGTCAATGCAACACCACAGTTCAATTAAAAATTTCTCAGACTCTTCTATGCAAAATACTTATACAGTAGAAGATCTTTATAACGCAATTCTCCCTATAACGCACAACTTCTCAGATGTAAACAATGATTTTTGCAGTTAAAAAGCACCTGCACTTTCACATTGTAAAATATTGCTACTCTCTAGAGGACTCAATTTGATACATTAGTTCAACTTTATGTTCTAATTTAAGACCTTTTTACTGAAAAAATGCTATTATTACAATGAACATTTTTGAAAATGTCTAATATAAGGGATGGTTGTGTCAGTTATATTTGGATCAGGGTTGGAAAAAAAATTAGGTTTTTTTGTAAAAAACCAAAAAAACTGGTTTAAACCAGGTTTTTTTGGTTTAAACCGGGGTTTTTTAAATATAGTTTCCTATTGCATACAGATGCATATCTGTTGATAAAATAAACATTTTTGGATATTATACAAGTAATATAACTTTTGAAAAAAATTAAATTAAATAATTACAGTCAATTATATAGAAAATTGAAAACATTTCTAATTTAAACATTATTAGTAACAGCTATGTCTTATGTTAAAAGTAAACTGCTCTACACAGTGAAACATTGATACCTTGAAAATCGTATGAAGAATCCTTTGTTTAATATAATAATCAATCAATAAACATTTGATGCAGTTTCATGAATATAATATATTATTCTGTGGTTGTTATTATTATTATTTTTTTAATATCTAAATACTTCTGGTTATTTTGTTTTCTGAGTGATAACTCTAAGTGTCCAAGTCAACATTTTCGGCCATTAAGATTCAGCAACTAACAGAAAAGATTGATTGGTATTATGGAAATGCTATAACTAGCACTCAATTTTTGCAAGCTGTGTTATTCAATTTAATATCTTAAGTTATTCTTTTAAATTCTTTAAGGATAATCTTCCCCAATCTCAATCAAGAAATTTTTTTTTTTACAACTTAACCAAAATCTTAAGGATCATTGTATTTTGTTATTAACTGCTGTAAATAATCTGCATTTTTTAAATGAAAATATTTTATACTATTTTATTTATCTATTTTATCTTTTCTAATTTCGCATGTTTTAAGAAAAATCTTTAGGGTACCAGATATGTTCATCAGCACATGCTAATTTTCATTCTACATGCATAGAAACATGACCTAGGCTCATTATGTCTCATGTTGACTGCTGAGATGAAGTGTTAAAAGTAGAAATTACTTCTGTCTATAATTTAAAAAAATTAAATTACAAAAAAGAGAAAATATTATATTAGATTTTTTCTAAAAAAACCAAATGGTTTTTTTGACAAAAAAACAAATTGGTTTAAACCATGGTTAAAACCACTTGGTTTAAACCGTGTCAACCCTGATTTGGATCATGTTTATGAAGTAAATTTAACATTGTCTAACCTATATTATGCAAAAATTTATAATCTGGATAACTCTTAGTAACAAGAAATGCAGTATAAAGATATTCTAATGTGTTTTGATGTGTTTTAGACACATTTGGCCATGCTTACAAGCCCGGGCGCAGAATCGGTGCAACGCTGCGACGCACGTCGCAGACTCTTGAGAAGGTCTGCAGATTATTTTTCAACTGTTAAAATTTAAAAAAAAAGTTTGCTAGAAATTATTTGCCATGTGCCATAATAATACGATCCACGCCACATGCGATTGACGAAACGCCAATTCCCTTTAAAATATAAATATTTCACGGAGAAAATACGCTATACACGCGATCATGCAACGCCCATTATTAAATGAGTCAATCCTCGTAGGGGTGATTTCTTTAGAAGTTAAAAAAAATCGATCATTAGTCTGAAAATTCGGACGTAAATATTACGAATTTCGACAAATGTTCGCTGAAAAAACAATTTCGTCGATCGTTTGCAGTTAAAATGGCCAATTTCGTCAAAGGATCGAGAAAAAAAACCGGGAATTTCGTCAAAAGATAGCGAAGAAAAAACGAAATTTTGTCATAAGATCAAGAAGGAAACGTGAATTCAGTCAAAAGGCTGCGGAAAAATAGCAACTTTCGTCAAAGGCTGGCGGAAAATGCGGCTTCCGGCAAATGATCGCGGAAAAAACACGAACTTCGTCAAAGGGCTACGGGAAAATAGCAACTTTCGTCAAAGGATTGCAGAAAAACGCAAATTTCATCAAAGGATCGCGGAAAAAACACAAATTTCGTCAAAGGTTCGCAGAAAAAACACAAATTTCGTCAAAGGATCGAGGAAAGAATGTGCATTTTATCGAAGGATCGCTAAAAAATGAGATTTTCGTCAAAAAATCGTGGAAAATAGGCGTATTTCATCACAAGATTAAAAAAAAGCTATTTTTATCAAAGGGCTGTGGAAAAATTGCAACTTTTTCCACAAAGGGTGGCAGGAAAACGCGAGTTTTGTCAAATGATCGGGAAAAAACGTTAATTTTGACAAATGATCGTGGAAAAAGCGCGAATTCTGTCAAAGGATTGCGGAAAAAATGTGAATTTCGTCACAAGATCGCAGAAAAAAAGCAAATTTCTTCGAAAAATCGCGGGAAAAAGCGAATTTCGTGCAAAGATCGCTAAAAAACGCGGATTTTGCTAAAAGATCACGAAAAAACACGTATATCGACAAAAAATCGCGAATTTTTTTCAAAGGATCGGCTGAAAAAACGCGAACTTCGTAGAAAGATCGCGAAAAAAACGCGAACATCGTTGAAAGATCACGAAAAAAACGAGAACATCGTTGAAAGATCGCGAAAAAAACGCGAACATCGTTGAAAGATCGCGAAAAAAACGCGAACATCGTTGAAAGATCGCGAAAAAAACACGAACATCGTTGAAAGATCGCGAAAAAAACACGAACATCGTTAAAAGATCGCGAAAATCGTTGAAAGATCGCAAAAAAACGCGAACATCGTTGAAAGATCGCGAAAAAAACGCGAACATCGTCGAAAGATCGCGAAAAAAACACGGACATCGTCAAAAGATCGCGATAAAAAAAGGCGAACATCGTCGAAAGATCGCGAAAAAACGCGCATTTCGTCAAAGGATCGAGGAAAAAAAGGTGGGTTCCGTCAAAGAATCGCGAAAAAATTTGCTGCAACATTGATGTTTTCACAAGATTTTTTTTTACAGCTGAGTGGCAGATTAAATATTAGTTCTAGCTTCACAGAAATTTTGACAAATTTTATGAAAGATTTTTCAGATAGTGGTGTTAAAAATTTTGAGGACAAAGGTAAATTATTTAAAAAAGTACTTACCTTTTATGTTAATCACAAATACTGGGGGGGGGGGGGGGGAGTGAGTGCATGAGGGATTGGAAAGAGGGCAATTTTCCCTAAGTTCTGCAGACTGTTTTTAAAATTTCTACTTGTGTTGCAGACTGCAGAAAAAAATTCTGCTGCTGGGCTTACAAGGTGAATTTAACGATGTGATCCATATAACACACAACCTTGCGTTTTTAGGTTTGCATTATAAAGATCTTCTACTGTACGTCAATATAAAAAGGTGCAGATAATATTCAGAACATATATAATAAATTTAAGCGGATTGGATAACTTGTGATTTGACGAAGTTGTGGATTTTTTTCTTCTTCAACCCCCCCCCCCCCTTTTTGTTTTTGTTTATTTATTTTTTTTTGCTGTAAGAGTTGGTCCTATCAAAAACTTGTCAATATAAATGTTGTAGATAATATTAAGAATATGTAAAATAAATTTATGAGGATTGGATATCTTGTGAATTGATGAAGTTATGAATTTTTTTCTTCCTCAACAAACCTTTTTTTTTGTTTTTATTAGGGTTTCGTTCATCTGACAAAACCCTATTCGTCTCGCTCCTCTGTCTGTCTGTCCGTCACAGAGCCTGTTCTCAAAAACTATATATGTTAGAGACTTGAAATTTTGCATACTTATAGCTGAACACCTCACATCAAACGACAAATCCTAAAATTTCGAAAAAATCTTATATTTAACCCTCTGTGCTCTAACTTGTGTATTTTAAGCAATTTTTTACCCTTCCCCTTTTCACCCAGGAGCACTTTTTAAACTTTTGCCGACACCCCTTTCACCACTCTTTCATATTATGCACCATAGACTTACTTATTTTAGTTCCCGTTTTTACCGCCAGGGGGAGCCTACCTATCCCAGATGCTATGGGCCCAATTCCCTCAACTAATATATCTACGGATAGGTTGTAAAACAGAGTTTCGTTCACATAGAGGTTTGTGTAGAATAGAGTGCGCCCCCTGGTTGCAAAATCTGAAACTAGCAGATTTTGCAAAAGGATAAAGTGTTTTTAAAGGAATATTAAACGAAACCCTTTGTGCGATCTGTGATCACACTTACCCACTTGTTTTATTTATTTTTAAAGTAAGAGTTGGTACTAAGAAAAACTTGTCTATAGTATTAAGAAGATGTATAATAAGTTTATTTGAATTTGACATCTTGAGAATTGACAAAGTTGTGAATTTTTTTCTCCCTAAAACTTACTTTTGTGCCCGTTGAGCTCATTTTTAATTTTATTAAAAATTTGTGATACATAAATTTTTGGCCCTTTTCCTAGAAGTAATAATAACTTTAAACTTGTTTGATATGTTATGTATTATAATTAAGAAGTTATTGGCTTTTTTCGGTTTTCATAAAATCTCACCCTATTTCAACCTCCTTGGTCTGATTTTGCCAATTAACGAACTTGACTGAGATTTCCTGCCCCTTGATTTTATGTGTCAGTTTGGAAGAGATTTGTGCAGAATTACGGAAGTTATCGCACGCATAAAAAAGGATATATATAGAGAGAGACAGATATATATATATTTCTTACGAAATCTACCTAAAATACTGTACAAAGTGTCATAATAATTTTATCTTTCGTGGAAATTCAAAAATATCAATTTAAACAGTGCAAATTGTGAAAAAATCATTCTGAGATAAACACATTAAAATCCTGTTCTGGAATTAGCATTTTTGTAACGAAAGAAAAAAAAAAAAAAATATGCAGGATTGTTTGTTGGTGTTTCTGGATTTTTGAAATTTTAGATATTTTTTTTATTACTGTGGGAATATTCTTTATTATTTAATAAAAATTGCATCAGTACATTCTATTATTTAATAAATTCATTATATAATTGAAATAATTTAATAATATTTTATTAGTATTCCAGAGTTCATTCTAGACGTTTTTCGTGGGGCGGGCCGCCCTGCCTAACCTTCTTTACAAAATTTGACGCCTCGATGCCCCACTGTCAGAAATCCCCGCCCCGCAAGCCCTATCACTCGGAAAATCAACCGAGGAAAAAATAGTGCCCTTAAAGTTAATTTCATTGCTTATTTCAAAAAAACTCTAAACTATTTGTAAACATTATATAACGTCCTAGCCCCATTTTTCTCCTAATCTGTCCCTTTTCACCTCCCCCCCCCAAACATCCTCATACAGACACCAATTATTTTCAGTAAAATTCCAGCACTGATGCAGTCATAAATTTCTCTCTCTCTCTATACCCGTTTCTTGGCTACCGTGAAAATTCAGCCGAAATAAGAAAGAAAAAAAAAAAAATGGAAAGGTCCTTTGACGAAATTGGCGTTTTTTTCGTGATTCTCTGACGAAATTGGTTTTTTTCAGGCAAACATTTCTCAAAATTTGCGATATTGTTTACGTCCAAATTTTCGGATTTATGACAGATTTTTTTTTTTTTTAATTTTTGGAAAAGAATCGCCTCTGCACTGCAAAGTGTCATGAATGGTGTAAAGGGGTAGTAGCAAAGACTTTTTAGGGTGGTGGGGTTAGGAAGGAGGAGAGTTATTAGTTGTTTATTTATCATTACATTAATGTGGCCTTTTATGGCAAATGCACACTGCCTGCCCATGATCCTAGAATGAACTCTGAGTATTCTTATCATGTTTAAAGCTTTGTACGATTAATTATAAGTTAAAAGCATTAAATATTCATTCAAAATTTTGGATTAAAGCTACAAACACTCTTATGATGAGATGTGAACAGGGGCGTCGCCATGGGGGGGGGGGGGGGGGTATGAATATATGTGAAGCTGGGAAATTTGAGCTTAGAGTTGGGAAATTCTAGATTTTTGAGACTTTTTTTTTAAAGTAATAGTATAAAATTACGAAATTTTTATTGTTTTGGTGATTATTTTGAGCACTGCAACAGTAAACAAGTTAAGTTATCAAAAGAAATACAAAAAGAAATCAGCCACACTCAATCTATCATTGTATTTTTCAGTTCTACAAAAATATTGTACATCTACCAGACCTAAATTTCTCCACTCCTGTCCATCAATAACTGACTAACCAGTTCCTTTATTTCCTCCGAAACTTTGTTCCTTTCTCAAAAATTTCACCCTACCTCCTCTTCTCCTCCGAAAAGAGAATCCAGCTATTTTAATCCAAAGGGATTGCAGCTTCTTTTGAAAATTGGAGCTCACTTGTAGCACAACAGAAAGGAATGTAGTAACCTACTTGAAACGCAGCTGTGGGCAAGAAGATTTGATGAGTTTTCACAACTTTTTTGACTAATTTTGCGATTTTTGGACAATATTTTACTCATTCTCGTGATTTTTTTCCACAAAAATTAGTTAACCCTTTGCTGTCAAGTAAAAGCGTTATATGAGAAGTCGTTAGTTTAGATAAATTTGTCACATTTTACTTTTATTTGTGTGGGGAAATATATATCAGTCCTGTTCATTTATATTCATATGGGTTTATAAAATTCTAAACCAAAAGTCCAGTGTTCTGTGTTTAAAGCTGTTCTAAAAAGTTACTATAAATCTCAGCACGAAGAAACCCTTCATAATAGGAAAAGAGTTTTCGTGCAAGATTTTGGAGCATCTAAAAATCTATGCGAGGATGTAAAAGGTAAAAAATGGACGATTTTAATTTGGAACAGAAATATGACCATTAAAGCAGTCCATCAACTGAAGAAAAAATCGACATGCACTGTAACACTGACACGTTGCACTGGAATAAAATTTTGAAGAAATAAAGATTTCTTTACAGACAAGCTCACAAACAATTATGAATATTAAGATGTGACTGGAGAAGCTGATCAGCTTCTCCAGTCACATCTTAATATTCCTACGGTGCTTTCGGAACTCGAGTTCTGAAAGCACCGTAGGAAAACGGTTTCAACAAAGGCAATAGATAAAAATAATAGCACAGCAATGGACATTGATACACATAAGTTTTACAGTAAAGAATTATAAGAAATACAAGAAAATTTCAGGAATTTAGTAATGGGCTTAAATGACAATGTTCCCTATATCAAGAGAATATTGCAGCAATGCATTCCATATTTAAATTACAATTGTGCAAGGGAAAAGTTAATAATGTTTCCACCTGAATATGAGAAATCTGATGTCACATGACTTGCAGAGTCAAATAGAAATAAACGAAATCCCAACTCCCTTAACAAACCTTTTACTCATGCCATGAAATTCAAAGGCTATTTGGGTCACGCTGTCAAACTATATACTCGTACCTTAACATTCACAGCAGCTTATCTTTATGGCGTTGCATCTAATAAAAGAATCTTTTGTCAAATAAAAATTTAAAAAATATATATTGCAAGTTACAATGAGGGATGACAGACTTGACAGCCTAAGGCTTTTAAAATATGAAAGTGAAATAGGGAATTTTATTAAACTAAGCGATGTTATTAACATTTGGGCTTCTTTGAAGACCACAAGAATTAATATTAAGTAAAAACTAGTCCAATGTGCCAATCCCAAAATTTTCTTCTACTCCATACATGTTAATGCCTCAAAATTTGCAATCACAGTGCCAAAATTAAATGACAATTCTTTGCATATAATAACAAACTCTAAAGGTATAGATTTGTTGAATTGTGTGCATTTAAAAAGGAAATATAAGCATAGCATTTTTCAAACAAATCATTGAATTTTGGCACCCAGCCTCTTAGATGTCTGCAACCAAAATTCCTTACTCAAAGTGCACACAAACGATAGCTTTGGACAGTATAGACCCAAGCCTAATAAGGATCTATTTATGTGGAAGTGCTACTTATGTGGAATATGAAATTTGACTAAATTCCGCGCATTAGTTTTTGAGATACAGCTATCGCAAAATCATGAAAAATTCTGTATAGCAGCGCCACCTGCTACATGATATGCATAAAAAGCTAATCTGCATCAAATTATATCAAGGTTTAGCATAATATGACGTTTGATCAAATTCTGTGCAATAGTTTTTGAGATATAATTATTGCTAAAATCATGTAAATTGTGAAAAATGCCGCATAGCAGTGCCACCTGTTGGACGATTTACACCAAAAACAAATCAGCACCAATTTTTATCAAGGTACAGTCAAACCTCATTAACACGAACTGTTTCTGATTGCCTCGTCCAGTTGTATGTAATGTAGTTAAGTTCTGATAACACGATTGTGGAAAAAACGCAAATTTAGTCAAACGATCGCGAAAAAACGCAAATTTATGTCAAAGGATTGCGGTAAGAACGCGGAATTTCGTCAAAAGATCTCAATATTGTAAATTTCTGCCAAAAGATCGCTGTACAAACTTTAATTTTATCCAAAAATCCCGGAAAAAAAAAAAAGTGAATTTCATTCCAGGGGCGCGAGAAAAACGCAAATTTCTGTCACAAAATGGCGGAAGAAACTTGAATTTCATCAAAGGATCGAGGAAAAAACACAAATTTAGTCAGACAATCGCAGAAAAAATGCAAATTTCTGTAAAACGATCGCGAAAAACGTGAATTTCTGTTGAAGGATCGTGAAAAACGCAGATTACTGTCAAAGGATTGCTGTAAAAATGCGAATTTCGTCAAAAGATCCCGGGAAAAACGTGAATTTCATCCCAGGTGCGCCGAAAAAACGCAAAATTCTGTCACATAATCGCGGAAAAAACATGAAGTTCGTCAAAGAATCTAGGAAAAAAACTCAAATTTCTTAAAGGATCGCGAAAAAAAGCTCACTTTTGTCAAAGGGTCGCGAAAAAACGGCAAATTTGGTCATAAGATAGCGAAAAAAACGAGAAATTTCCTCATAATATCGTGAAAAAAAGCCGATTTCGTCAAAAGATCGCGAAAAAATGGCAAATTTCGTCTAAAGATCGAGAAAAACAGCAAATTTCGTCAAAAGATTATGAAAAGCGGCATATTTCGTCAAAAGATTGAGAAAAAAATGCAAATTTCATCAAAAGCACGTGAAGAAAAACACATAATTAGTGTCGGTAGTGGATTTTCGTTCCCCTCCCCTTCTCTGTTGTAACCTTTCAGAAAATTTGCTGTGAATTTTAGAATTTTTTTTTTTTTTACTCAGAATCACAATGTAACACGCTACTCCCGCAGACAATTTTCATCACACTAAATTGCTGTCGCAGACACAACCATAACTTTCTGCTACTGGCCCTATGGGGAGGTTATTTCCTAATATCTCGTTTGTATTTCAACATTTTTTTTTTTTTTTGTATTGGATAGCTGAGGTCCATTATCTCTACATCGCTAATTTTTTACCTTTTCAATTTTGGTTGCAGATATTCTTTTATAAAGTTACTTTCCCTTTCGAAACCAGTTCCGTATTAAAATTAATATAATTTAATACATATTAGTTCTTCAGTGTATTTTTTAAATTGTGTTATGCATAAATTTATCATTAATATCTACAGTTAAAAAATATCAAATTGCAGACAAATTTTGCTTTGAATGGGGCATGTCGCAAGAAAGCTTAAAAAAATTCTGCCACAGGGTATGCCAGGTTAACTATAGATGACAAGTAAAGAATTTATGAATATTTTTGACAAAATTTAATGCCTAGATGTAATGTAATAGGCATACATTTAGATGTTGTATAACATTTTAGAGAAAAACGGCCAGAAAATGACGCTTGATAGCGAATTTTGTTCAATTTCCGGGATGGGCTCGGTAGCTATTGAAAAAAAAAAAAAAAAATACTGAAGCATCTAATTGTCCTATCCGTGTCATCAGCCAACCCAGTAGCAGAAACAGTGCAGCACGGCAGCGGGTGCTGCAAATTATTTTAAACCTTGCAGATTAATCCACCAGCTTAAAAAGAAATGCTGGGTTTAAAAAAGAGCTAAAATTTACTGTCTCTAGATTTATGGCATTTGTTCTATCCTTTTATTATATTTTCCTTATAAATGGAAATTTTGCTTATTTTATGGGTTTATATTATTTTTTATGATAGTAAGCTTACCCTAGCATTGTTAGGTCGCAGATAAATTTTAGTTCGCTGCAGACTGACACAGAAAATTCTGCTTCTGGGTCAGCCAAAAGCCGGTCCCCAAGGTGGGCGATTTCCCAATCCATGTTTAATTTTCACATTTGTAATAAACCAAAATTTTTCGCATTTTTGGGCATACATATTACCCATTGGTTAGACTTCATTACGAACTTTTTTCTGCCCTCGCCCATTGTTTTGAAACATTTATTGACAAAAGACGTGATGTGTAATAATAATAATTTAAAAAAAACCTGCATGAGATTGAAGAAAGTTTCATCCAATTTAGTTTTTTTGATCGACTATACGTTTCTAAGAATGTATCAATAGATGACCTTTCTGTTGAGTATTTATGGCTTAACAAAAGTGTTTACTATTATTGTTTGGAAATTATCAAATAGATGGGGCCGTGGCCCCTAGAAAAATTCTCTAGTTATGCCCATCACAATTTATTACAAAACATATCATTTAAATTTCATAATTATGAAATAATTATTCAAAAATACATTAATGATTATCAAAATTAAAATTTTTAATGGATAATTTAAAGTAATTATTAAAGTCAATAGTATTTATCTTACAAGGGAACCACTTTAGGTGTTGCTCGCACCTAGAATCGAGACCTGGTGCATTTTGTAGCCCTATGCGTAAAAGTTAGAGAACCGATAAAAATTCTTTGTTAAAATCATATTTTATGTATTTTTTTATATTTATAATTTTTTATTATTGGATTTTTATTTGTTAATTTTACACCAAAGAGAGTTAAGTCGCCAGATATGGCACTTCAAAATTTTCACTAGCTTTGTACTTGTAATAGGTTTACGTCCAAACCATTACAAAACGGTGCGTAGCGAAAATACTGAGCTAGGGTTGCCGGAAAACTGTACGGGACGAAAAAGACGCCAATCTTTCCCCGCCAAATATGTAAATATAATATTGTATTTTTTTAAAATCAAATTCGTAAGTTCTTGAAGGAATTTTCAAACTTTTTTCAACATTTTATAGTTATTATTGACTAATTTATATTTTTAACTATTTTTTTTTAAAACCTTTTACTTTAACAGCCAAAAAGTGGTCTCGAAAATTGCACTTTCAGAAAGTCAATCTGCTATAAAATCAAAAAATATTATTTTAACAAAAAAATTTTATCGATTCCCAAACTGCCTAATATAGAGCTTTAAAATGCACCAGGTTTCAATACTAGGTGCGAGCAACACCTAAAGTGGTTCCCTTGTTAGTAAGTACCGTTTTCAATCAATATATATATTACTCAAGTCCCCTGCAAGCAAGGTGGGTCCCTGTAAGCATCTGTGCCCAGGGCCCCCAAATTTGTAAATCAGTCCCTGTTTATGCATATAACAGCATGTGAAATGCAATCGCAAAAATGACATTCAAAACAACGATTTAACTTTGCTTTTTTTAATAATATGTAGTGAAAGTGAATCAGTTAAAGCAGAAAATAAATACAAAAATATATTATCTATCTCTATCTGATATTATGGAAATATTACTTTACCTGAAATGAAATGTCTGCTGCATACTCTTGCGTAATTGGCTTGGACATCAGTGAAATCTCTTCTATTTATTCTGAGTATCCACAACAGCCTCCTAATTTTCTGTAACTTTTTTAGATGATAAGTACAGTTGTTTTTAACAGCAGGAAATCTGAAAAAAGAAAATTCTCTGTCCCTGTCCGTTCGTTTTGAACAACCTACAACAGCGCAAATCACCATATTTACAAAATGAAAATTTGGAAATCTTCAAAACGCACTGTTTTTTTTTTTATTATTATTTGGGCACCACATGCAGCGATGCCAGATTCTTTGAATATGTATATGTAATAAATGGATATAACCAACCAACCAGCTAACGAATCAATAAGCATAGCCGACGTTACTATGGCCCGGAAGCGAAATCGAAACTAGAAGGTCACGTGACCCAGATAGACGAAGAAGTCGATGGTCGAAGCATTGCTTGCGTTGAAAATTAGCTCGGCGCCGCATGCGATATTTATTACAATACAAATACTTTCATAAACATAATTAAACTTCCACGGGGGGGGGGGGGGGGAGCAGCCACTTCTTTTCGACGAAAACTTCTTAATTATATTTTCTGTTAATGTTTAACAGTTTTAAATCACTCAGAAATAATAAGTTTTAATTTTTCTTTTTAAATCGCCAGAGGAAAAAAAAAAAAGTTCATTATTATTTTTTTTAATTTAGGGAGAGGCAATTTACTTCCCCCCCCCCCCCCAAAGGTTCCATTTGGGAGAAGTTACAGTTGGGGAGGGGGGCAGTTTCTCCTCTAAGGAATCTGGTATTTCAAAAAACATGTCATCACAAATCAGCCACAAAGGAAAGAAAAGAAAAAACTTTTCAGAACTTGGTTGCACAAAAGCTAAAATGTCTATCCA
This sequence comes from Maratus speciosus, assembly GCA_963932465.1. NCBI lineage: Eukaryota > Metazoa > Arthropoda > Arachnida > Araneae > Salticidae > Maratus > Maratus speciosus. The sequence continues at coordinate 75,358 of CAWVRF010000707.1, forward strand.
GGGTTGTTTTATTTAAATCAATTGTATTAAATCAAATAGATTTTTCAGTGGAGAGTTACTTCTCCTAAAGAATTCAGAAGTTTGTTTTATGTTTTGTTGCTTAGACCTGCAAATTACAGTTCCCATATGTTTATTGACAGAGGTATTGATTCAATAATATGATCAATATTTGGAGTATTTTTAACAAAATAAATATTTGTACTATTTACCTAACATAGAATTGCTGTTTCTTCTAACATGAAGTCAGGTATCATTGAAATCATGGAAGAAGTGTTTTCACTGTCTTAGATATGAAATTGATAAAATATAGCATGGAAATTTAATTTGTTGATACTTGTATTGTATAGTGTATTTTTCTTTTTATGTCCCCCCCCCCTTTCGTGTCTGAATTTACTATTTGCTATCCACTAACATATTTTCATTCCTTATGCCGCTGTAACTTGGGTAATCATATTTATACATTTATTTACAGATAATTTACATATTATTATCTACATTTTAAGATTTACAAAATTTCCACTTATATTTTAGCAAGATATAAAATACCTTAATTTTAAAAGCAAACCCTCCTACCAAAAAAAATGGTTTGTGATACAGTAGTTTCGTTACTATATTTTTATTTACCAGAATGAAATCTAATAAGAATCAACTATTATTTTTACAGATGATTTTGTTGCCGACCAGTGTTATCAGTATGATTTCCCATCCACAATTAGCATGTTTCTTCGCAAACTAGGCTCTTTGCAAAAGTTGAATTTCTCAATCAGCCTATGACATATATAATAAATATTATTTTGAAATATATCTTTCAGAAAATAGTAATACACCTTATACATTTTGAAATTACAATATGTTTTCAATATTTGAACAATAGCAAATTTTGAGTATTCATAAAACATTATTTAAATGATCTGAATTATTTAAATAATTTAATTATCTAAAATCCTCTTAATTTCAATTTTATATCATAATACTCAATATAAAAAAAATGTTTAAACAGCCTTAGATAGGGTTGGACATTTTGTCTCATTTGCAGCATCCACTCTTGTCCCTACAAACTTTGGAAATGAGGTGAGGGGGTGGTGGCAAGGAAGAAAAATAAGAATACTTTCTCGCAGTGAAAATCCATAAATATTTTTTTTTTCTTATAAATATATAAACAACTTGTAACTATCAATTATGTCGTGAAAAGTAATTCATTATGAAAATACATTTCATTTCAAAACATGAAAAGCAATAAAGAATTACTTAAATATTTTTTAACATGAAAATTAGCAGATAAAAACAAACAAGTCTTTTTTTTATTTAAAATTATTAAAAAGAGTTCTGACTATTTTTAGCTATAGTTGTTTGAAGAAGAGGGTTAATAAAATGTGGACTCTTGAATCTTGATAATGATTGTAAAAATAAACTAAATACGTGCTAAACTGGGAGCTATTAATCTATGAATTGAAACAGTTTATAGAAAAAAATTAATTTCTTTTACATGAAAATATTAACTGAAAGTTGGTATTTCAGCTAATATGTTTTTAAGTATATATTTAGAAGTAAAAAATTAAAACTTTGTCAATATTTAAATGAATTTTCCATGCTTTATACATTTACTTTGATTTTAAAAATATTTATAAAATTCAATAAATCTTCCAATTAAAAATAACAAACGTGAAATATCATATGGAAAAATATTGAACATATTTCAATATATTTTTATATCCACATAAAAAAATGGATTAGAATTGTGTTATCAATAAATATTGAAGTATTTAATCATTAACCGGTAATGTTTAAGTGGAAAATATTTAAAATATTTCATTTAGATATTGTGTTATTGAGTAAAACTTGCCAAAGAAGCAATTCTTTTTCTAAAGCATACCTAGATTTTAAAAAAAAAAAGTAGGATACCTAATAATAACAATACATAACTTAACCCTTTCAGGGGCAAGGTATTTGTATTCATAAAATGTTGAAATAGTTGAATGACACCAGTATTTACAAGAAAATTTATTTGTAAACAAGAATATTTTCGCATACTTCATAAAAGGGAAATTTTCGTTGGCTTATGGTATTCACAACATGTGCTTTGTTTCTTTATTAAATATTGAAAATATTTAACTCATATGAATCATTTCATTTTAATTTAGTTGCTACAAATTTTAGAATTCTTATTGCATTTGTAATAAAAATAGGGGAAGATAGAGATACTTGAGCCACTTTTTTAAATTTTTTATACTTAGAACAAAATAAAATATTATAGTTGAAAATTTGATAATTTTTCTTTTCCATTTTCAGTTAATTTTGAACTATTTTTCTTTGTTTAATAAATTTTTACGTTTTCTTTTACATTGTGGCTCAAGTATCCCCATGAGGGGGATATGTGAGCCATTGTGAAGGGATACTTGAGCCAATACTAAAAAATACCTACAAAAATAATATTTTTCTTTTTATTATTTTATAAATGTTTTACATAGTGATAAATCAAGATGCACCAAGTCCTTCGAAACCAGTTGTGAAAACAAAACGAGTAACACGATCATTTGTTGTGGTGATAATTGGTGGTCGAAGGATCATTTCAACTTGGGTTTCATTGATGATAGCAACATCGTCAGTTGGTGGTTAAGTTTTTAAAAAAGTTACAGTAATAGTGGTTACAATTTCAGTATACAATATTTAATCTTAAAATATTACATTAACAAAATAGATATTTTAATATTTTGGGCCTAACTAGTTAAAATATTAGAGATTATGACCAGTAAAATCAGTTTTAAAAAGTGATTTTAATATTAGTCAAAAAGTTAAATTGAAAACTATGCCTACATTTATCTAGACAGACTATTTTGTTAGTCAAAATGAAAAAAAAAGGATATTTTCATTAACAAAATATGCATTTTTAAACGTATGTTTTCAAATTAATTCCTTAATGAAAAAAAAAATAAAAAGAGTTCTTCCTCATTTTACCCAGAAAAAAAATTAAAAAATTAAAATTAAAATCTATCTGTGAATATGAAAAAGACATTTTTTTTGTTTCACCCATATCTCTAATTTCCTAGTAGGGATGGTTGAGCATGGCTCATGTATCCTCAATCTCAGTATCCCCATTACTACCATTTTTGTTTATCAGACTTTTACTAAGTAATGAATGAATCTATTTGAATTATTTTAGATTCAAAATACAACTGAAATTATACTTATTAAATCTATCTATATTGTTGCAGCTTAAAACAAAACTTTGATTACAAAAAAATATAAAAAACACTCACCTAAATATTTACTTCAGATAGGGAAAAAGCAGCTATTAATCACTATATACTTTCAAAATGGTTCCAAGATATGTGATTTTTTTTTTTTTTAATGTGCAGAACTATAAGAATATTATCATGTTGCTAATTTTAGAAAGAAAAATTAACCTACAGTAGAGAAAATAGGGATGGCTCAAGTATCCCCACTCTCCCCTACACTAAATAAAAATAAAGAATCTTTTAATACAACTGTTATCCAAATGTGCATAGGTAAAATAACTTTCAAACCCCAAATGAACTTAATATTAACAAACTGTAATTGAAACCAGATCATCAGCCAGCGTGGTGTGGACATTGTGTTGGTAAACAAGTACTTTGACAAGTTTGAAGTGGGAACATCCAGTATAAAGGAACTAGCAAGGTACACTCACAGACAGAAAATTAAATAAAGATCCTGCCTCGCAAGTGCACCCAGCTGTCATAAAAATCCAAAAATATCCTTCTTGACTCAATCCCTTGACCGCAGAAAGATCACATCTTCAATAACTGCATTACATATTAAGTTAATATTTGAAATTCATTTGGGATTTGGAAAGTTATTTTAATTGTACATTTTTGGATAATAACAGTATTAAAATGTTCTGTTTTTCAATAAATATTTTCATTTATACCAGTATCTGAAAAGTGTTATATACAAGAAATTATAAAAGTAATCAGAGCAATCTATAATTGCTAAATTAAAATGAAGTTAATCAAATGTGTACTACAATTAAATAACCAGTACTGAGTACTATCATTTTCATTGTTTTAAACAAATGTGCATACATTAAACTGAATAATTTTGCTGTTTAAAAATAAATACTTTTGTTTATATAAAAATTGAGCGCTACTCTCACAGAAAGACCACTTCACAACCTAGAGCTGGAAAGAGAGAGTATTTTAAAAAAATTAGGTACTTGAAAAAGAGTACTTAAATTTTTAAAGAGGGGGGGGGGAGGGTAAGATATTAATCTTTGATTCACTGTTATTATATCTTAGAAAATGAGTACTATTCTCCACAATATATAAAGAAGGGTTACACTTACTGATTATACACTGAGAACAATACTAAACTTTTTTTTTAACACCTTTTTGTAGATACCACAGTACTGTATTAATGAAATATATGTATACATCACACTTCAATTATAAGTGCTTATAAAATCACATTTTAAACATACATATAAAATAAAAAGAGAAATATAATTATATATGAACTCACATTACTTCCTCCGATAATGCAATAACAGTTAGGCTTAAACTGATGAGCTCTTTTTGGCAGTAAAATAACAAATTACTGCGCTAAAAATTTCTCCGTACACGATGTAATCCATGATCAACGGTTTAAGAGCACATATCAATAGCATTTAAAATAAATATTTTCAAATTTTATCACATCTAACTAAACACTGATGTACAAACAGAGACAGGCAGCTACAGCACGCAGCATAGCGAGATAGTAGCAACTACAGTTGGATTGCGCGCGTTCAACCGTCTATCTGGATCACGTGACTTTTTCGCTTCCAAGCCATTGTAAAGTCAGCTTTGATCAATAAGCAATAGGTAGATTGGTGAACGGGTGTGTTTACTTGCAAAAAACATTCCCTTTCCTAATAGTCTCTACGCATGCTCAATTAAGGATAATTTCTGTCTTTAGCGCGGCTCTCTAAAAAGCGCGGTTTTGATTTTAAAACAACAACAACAACATTGAGGCGCAATGTTTATTCAGAATCTGTTAGCAGATTATTATCTCAGAAGATGTTAATGTCTTAATTATAGATTTAATTTAAAGTTACTTTTTTATTTTAATCACTTGTTAATTTTTATTTTTATAGGTTAAAAGATATATATTTATTAATCAGTTTTTTAAAATTCATTTGACTCTAAATTGTCCTGATTTCTGAGTTCGCATCTACAAAGTAAGAGCTCTTTTATTCAAGCCTTTTTGGTAATGAATATTTCATCCTACTTTACATTAAGCTTGCGATATAAAACATTTCTAAATATTTTAAAAGCCAAAATATTGATCAAACTCTTTGTTCTTGATATTCCATTATCATCAAATTAGATAAAGTTCCGTAATAGGATATGTGCCAATTTGTGTATGTTATTGAGCTTGGCTTAGCGCAAATTTAATTTCGTGTTGTAACCTGCTTTCTTAGTTTTTTACTTGTTATTTCTGAAGTATATTTTTTGTATAGGGGAGAGTGGTAATAAATGGACCAATTTTTGGTATGAATTTTGTAATTTTTTCTAATAATTTTTTTTTGGCTCTTCAGTTACTTTACTTATTTGGTTTTATAAAAAAGTCATAAAAATTGGATTAGAAAATGTCTGTAATGAATGATAATAGAAAATAAAAATATAGAAATTTGGCCCATTCATCTCCATCCATCAGACTTAGATAAAACGTAAAACTGTCTGCAAACTCAAATAATTTTTTAAAAATTTTCTGCAGAAAAACGCCACGTCCCTCCTGAGTCCTACTTCGCCGCTAACAGCAAAAATGAAAAAGTCATCTTTCCAATCCCTCGCATTACGTTACGTGCACTCAATCCCCCCCCCCCCCCCCCTCTCTCTCTCCAGTTTTCTGAATTAGACTTTATTGAAAAGAGGATAATATTTACTAAGGTATTAAAACCAAATTCCCCTTTCGAATGTCAAAAAATCGTTGCAAATCGTAGAGAAATGCTAAACAAGCGCATAAACATCCGCTAAAATTTCCTACCAAATAAACTTTATTAAAAAGAGATCAATATTTAACATTTACTTTTTAACCCAAAATTTATTTTTAATCTGCAAAGCCTAAAATAATCTTCAGCACCTGCTTCGGTGCTGCACTGTTTCTACAGGCCCTGGCAGGAGAAAAAAAAAAGCATGTACCTACCGTTCCGGCATAAGCGCCGCACTTACAATATTTTTAAGTTTTAAAAATATATATGCCGCGGCGCTTCTTCCAAAAAATACTGTACCATGGTACATGGCAAATAATTTCTAGATAACTTTTTTTTTCCTCCAGTTGAAAAATAGTATGCAGACCTTCTCACGAGTCTGCGATGGGCCTCGCACCGATTCTCCGCCAGGGGTCTTAATAATTTTTTTTATGAAGAAATTTAAAAAAAAAAAAAAAAAATCAGAACTGTCTGCAAACTTTGAAAATTTTCTGCGAATGGCGTTCGCGTGTTCGTCTATATTATCTGACTCTGCCACCCATGGGGCTGAATGGGCCACTAAATGAATTTAATGAAAAAATGTGGAATTAATCTTTTATTCACCAAATATGACAAAATGAATGGTACTTGACATGATATGATCAAAGCATAAATAGTAAGTAATAGACAATGCTTAACAAAATTTATCAACATCTAATGTGATAGTATTAAATCACATAATTGTAGCAGAAAAATAACAAAATAATGAGATTATAAGAAAGAAAGAACATAAAAATAATAGATAATACACATTATGAAACGAAATTTATATTTTTCAAAATTGATAATAAGCGACATGGTTGGAACTGCCTATTAATTGACTATTTAGTGTAAATTTCTGGTATTATTTATTCTACCCATCAGATTCAGAATATAAGCAATTATTCTAGTTTTATATCAAATGGAAAAATAGTGGTAGGTGTGGTCAACAACTGGACAGTCAATCTTAATCATTTATACAATTTAACGTATGTTTCTAATAAATAACTGATATTCATTAGGGTGAAAATGTGCAAATTATTTTTTAGACACCACTATAAACCTATTCTAACCAGACAGTAATTTAATCTAAATCCATTACAGTCAGTTATGTTTCATATTAAAGAGGAAATCAGAAAAAAAGAAAGAAAAACCATATTTTCATGATCAGGGCAAAGGTGGCCCATTCAGCCCCACCTATATTTCTGGAATATATTCAGGTTTTTTTAATTCATTAAATTCAAATAACATCTAAATACATCCTAAAATTAGTTTACAGATATGCAAAGACTTGCTAAAATACACATATCTGCAATGAAATAATAGATACTTTTTGGCTTATTTATTTTACTGAAAAGGGAAAAAATTTACTTTTCAATCAGATTCTTGACTATCCTACTCTAGTGGGAAAATGGCTTCTCCCAAACAATGGAAAATTTGATGAGTTTGGTAGAACAAATAACTTCATCTATTGGTGGCATCTAAAATAATTTTATGCAAATACTTTTTTATATTTTGTTAATTGCCCATTCATTACCACTCTCTTCTACTTTGTTATTTGAAAATTACTGTGGGATATAAAGAAAAAATATATATGTATAATTTTTTTTTTTTTTTTTTTTTTTTTTTTTTTTTTTGTCGGGGAGGTGTGTGTGTAGGGGGTAACTGATTGAAGAAAACCTAATACAAACAGGAGCACTTTATTTAATATTGTGCTGTCCTCTAAAAAAACCCACTTTTTGAATTTTTCTCTACATAAAATTTAATAAAAAATACAAAACAATTTGAAGTAGCTACATTTTCACAGCTTGTTCTGACTAAGATTTTAATGTATAGTATTTTTGATTCTATCAATATATTACAAAATGGCAGCCAATTAAACAAGAATTTGAAAAAAAACCCCACTTTTTCCTAAAAAGACACAACATGTAAAAACACTTCTAGAAATAAAATATTAGACAGCAAAGCATTTCTTCCATTATTAATTATTTTTTAAACACAATTCTGCAAAAAAAAGTGTAGTATTTTATTAATTGTAAATTGAAGGATTTACAAATAAAAAGTTATAAATGTAATTTTTTGCTAAATTCTTCCCAAACTTTTCTAATTTCTTGATATAGGGTAGATGTGCCAGTAATGGACACTGGACACCCCTTGATGTTTTTGGTTCATAAAAAAATAACTTATAAATATTTAGCTTTAATTATTTTTTTTATAATTCCCCCTTGCATGTTTTATAAAACTGGACTATTGTTGACACTTTTAATCAAACCAATATGGAAGCAGAGAATAATGTTTCAAAGTTTCGCTGTTTTTCTGTGAAAATCTTAATGAAGAGGCTAAGAGCTGGCTTCATTTAATTAATTTATATATTATTTATTTTCTTGCAAAATTTGAATGTTTTTGTTTGAGTAGCAATAGAAAACTTAGAATTTTATATACTAACAGCCATTTACAAAATTTCATTTATTTTTAAGGTTTTAAGAAGGGGTGTCCATTACTGGGATGGTTAATTAGTCATTTCCCAGTAATGTACACCCCATGTAAATATTGCTAAAAATGCAATTTCAGTAATAGTGCATAAAATATTTTGGTTTAACTGCAAACCTACATAATCAAATTTAATTTTTTAATTATATTAACCAAAATGTAATAACAGCAAAACTTTTATAAATAGCCGCTTTTAAGTTATTTTATGTGATTAATAAAATTTCAATATTTTATTCTTTTTTTGTGTATATTATACCTTGCATATTTTATGATCTGTCAATCAAACCAACCAGGAAGCAGAAGTTATTGTTTAAGAGCACAGTTAAAGAAGGGCTCATAGGGCTTAATCCCTCTCCATTTAAATAAAAACAATTAAGTTTCAGAAGTTATTAAAAATGTATTTTCTGTCTTAAATGTTTCCTTATTCACCTCTAACCCCCCCCCCCCCCCCCCCCGCCAAAAAAAAAATAAATAAATAAAAGTAACACTTTTAATGAAAGTTATAGGTAATATTCATGATGAAACTAGTAAATCTGCAGATCAGTGGCCTCAAATGTCAGTTCTACAGTTTTATTTTGAAATTATTTTATTTAGTACTATATTTAAAATATTCAACTCACAATATCATTTCTTTCATATTCGTAATATTAATTATTATAAATGATATATCAAGTAGTCTCTGGAAGATTAATTGTTAAAAATAATGAGACAAAACTTTAAACACTAATATTTCAAAACTTTTTTTAAAAATTACTTTTTAAATCCCCCACTGTTTCAATAATTTGATAGCTGTAATTGCCTGATATTTAGTACTTTAAATCATCCATCTAAAATAATTAAAACATCGATCTTCTGATAATTACAATAATTGATGCAAACAGTAAATGATTATCACAAATATTTTATTAATTATTACTGGTATCTTAATTGTTAAATTTATTTGAAAATAACTACAATAGAAGATCTTTTATAACGCAATTCTATATAATGCAATTCTCCATATAACGCACAACTTCTCAGATGTAAACAATGATTTTTGCAGTTAAAAAGCACCTGCACTTTCACATTGTAAAATATTGCTACTCTCTAGAGGACTAAATTTGATACCTTAGTTCAACTTTATCTTCTAATTTAAGACCTTTTTACTGAAAAAATGCTATTATTACAATAAACATTTTTGAAAATGTCTAATATAAGGGATGGTTGTGTCAGTTATATTTGGATCATGTTCATAAAGTAAATTTAACAATGTCTGACCTATATTATGCAAAAATTTCTAATTTGGATAACTCTTGGTAACAAGGAATGCAGTATAAAGATATTCTAATGTATTTCGGCGTGTTTCAGACATATTTGGCCATGTTTACAAGGTGAATTTAATGATGTGATCCGTATAACGCAAAATTCTATATAAAGCACAACCTTGCGTTTTTAGGTCTTGCGTTAAAAAAATCTTTTACTGTATTTTGTTTCATTAGTATGTATTCATCAAATTCTGGTTCTAAATACAGTCGTAAAAACAATTATATTTATTACTTTTTATGGAGTGTCCATTACCCCAGTAGCAGAAACTATCCAGCATGGCAGCGGGCGCTGCAAATTATTTTAAACCTTGCAGATTAATCCACTAGCTTAAAAAGAAAGGCTGGGCTTAGAAAAAAATCTGAAATTTACTTTTAAGTCTCTAGTTTTATGGTATTTGTTTCATAATTTCATTATATTTTCTTTATAAAGGCACATTTTTCTTACTTTACGGGATATTGTTGTTTTAGTAGGCTTAGTCTAGCACTATTGGGTCGCAGATAAATTTTAGTATGCTGCAGACAGACACAGAAAATTCTGCTTCTGGGTCCATTACTGGGCATTTGGGTGTTTTGATATATTTCTGTTATTTAAAATTAAATTTTGATTCATATTGGGAAATGATACTATAAGAATGGTTAAATATCATTGATAGATTAATATAATATTGAAAAAAACTGGAATATTATAGTTATAACTATTAATAAAAAAGTAATTAAAAAAAAATTCCTTAAGGGTGTCCATTACTGGCACATCTACCCTATATCTTGACCTTGAGTAAATTCCATAGCATTTCCTAGTATTGGTCCATAGAAAAAATAAAAATTAAATTGGTATTCTTAGCTCTAAATTCGTAAAAATTTAGAACCACTTAAAAAGAATATTCAATAAAAACTTATGAATTTTAACTTAGGTTGGATTCGTTATTGTAAATTTTGTACGCTGCTTTTTAGGATTTCGTTCATCTGACGAAATCCTATTCATTTCGTTTCTGTGTTTGTCCGTCACAGAGTGCGTTCTCAGAAACTGTATAAATTAGACGCTTGAAATTTTGCATGCTCATAGCTGAATATGCAAAATCAGAAAATTTTGAAAAAGTCTTATATTATTTTAATTAAATGAATTAATGACATTCAACCAATTTTTGTTAATTAGACTTTTAAAACAGAATTTTAATTTCAGTCTTTTTCGTGCTGACTAGATAGCTCTGTGGCAACGCGTTTAACTGCTAATCAAAAGGCTCTTGGTTTGATTCTCGGCTTCAGAGTTTGAAAATTTTTTCGGTACTTTTTGGTTAGACGGGCGCCAGTGTTATATTTACATTCATATATACATATATATGCACACACACACACATAAATATATACATACATATGTGTATATATGAATGTAAATATAACACTGCCGCCCGTCTAACTGAAAAGTACCATTTTTTCTTTGAATAGATTTCATTATGTACTAATATATGTCAATTTTACAGATTTTTTTTTTTTTTTTTTTTTTTTTTTTTTTTTTTTTGTCATTTTAAGGCCAAAGGTTGTGTAATATTTTGTCTATTATTTTTTTAATCAAAGAAATTTTTTTTGGAGAAATTGGAAAATTTTAAATTGACTACATTGACTACGATGGATTTTTTTTTTTTTTTTAAAGCTAAAATTAAATCACGCAATATATATTATTAATATGCTTATTATAATTAATATGCTTTCATATAATATAAACATGTGTTGTGTTGTTACAATTGTCTGAAAAGCAGTGAGGGATTGAAGCAGGATTTTTTTCTTGCGGCCCATTTCATGTAAAAAATAAAAGTTATTTTTGTGAAAAATACATTTTATAATGAAAGATGAAATTCAGTTACTCAAATTTGAACAAAGTATTAATAATAACTTATTTAAGTCCTCCTGCTATCCTTTTGCTTTTTGGAGAACTTGTTTATAAAATAGTATACATTGAGATGAATATTTTTTTGCAAACTTTCCCTTTGCTTATCTATGTATGTTATAAGATGTCTAAAAGAAAATGCCCCCGGTTGATCATAATTAATGTTTTCAACTTACCATGTTATGAGGAAAACGTCAATAAAGAATTTCTTTTGAAAATAATAGAATACTAAGTTGTTATAATAAAATTTTAATCTTTAGTTTTCTAATGATATAGTTCAGTTTTTTGCATGGGTGAGGGGGTATGGGAAGCAGTGAGGGGAAGGGGGACACACCCCAGTCCTAAATGTGTTAAAATATATGAATTTTGATCACTTTTGGCTAATTTTAACCATTTGGTACCTTTTAATGAAAATCCTGATTACTCTGATGAGGGCCCCCTCATAAGGGGGCCTGCCCATATGTCCCTGTATTAATCAGGCCCTGACTGTATCGTAAAATTAAATTATATTATAAAGTACAGATAAATTTATTAATCAGCATAGCTAGGGGAGAGTTGGGAGGAGTGGGATAGCAGCATTTATGTCCAAAATAATGGTTAGAATTTAGTTCTAGTTTGTCCACTAGATAGAGCATCTATAGCCTCATGTTTGATTCTAATTGTTATACCAGCTGTATTATTGTTTGTATTTAAAAGGGAAAATTTTATTTTCATACCTGAGAAGTAAGAACAAATTCTTATTCTTTCAATGATTTTTTTCAATTATATTATATTTAAAACTAAAATATTATAATTGTATAATAAACTTAAAGATATAGTGTTTGTAAACTAGCAGTCAAGTAAAGCCTAAATGTAGCATGCTATATATGATAAGCCTTTTTATAAAATATTCAGCAGAGGTAGGAATGGGACAGCATCAATGAGTGATGAATGGGACATGTTCTCAAATACCTTTGAGTCCTTCTGATATGCGCCCATATCCCAAAGCATCACCACAAAAACTAATAAAGGAAAAAAGAAAAAAAGGAAAGATCAAAAATCATAACTGACACACCAGAAAAAGAAGAAATTGAAAAAATAGCTGCTGACAAAAAACAGAAGAGATTGTTTAAAAAGAAAACTTTTAAGGTGAAAAAGAAGAAGCAGAAAAAAGTTAATGAATTATCTGATGATTCCATTGATGGAAAATTTTTGTTGCATGATTCTACAGATGAAGACCTTTGATTACTCACAATGATAATGAAATTGCTGAAGAATTTGATTGGTTAACTGATGATCCAAAATTAGGATAAATGACTTTGTACTTGTTAAATTTTTGACGAAGAAGACAGTTTATTATATTGGCTGAATTGAGGATATAGACAGTGATAAGGAGTTTATCATATTCAAAAATGATGAAAAAGAAAATTTTCACTTCCCACAAGAAAATGACTTCAGCGAAGTAGAGAAAAAGGATATCATAATGAAACTGCCTCAACCACAAATAATCTGTGGTACCAGCCGAGCCCAGTCCTACTTTGCTTTCAATGTTGACCAGGGCCGGTCCAAGGGGTGTGTGAAGTGTGCGACTGCACGGGGCGCCAACCGGCGGAAAGAGAAGAGAGCACTGATAGATAATTTTTGATACTACGTTTTTCTTTTCTTTTTTTAAATTCTCTATAACCAGGCTGGAATCATCTGGTGGGATCTGTTGAGCAGAGGGCCTTCTTTGTGTTTAAAATGCACCAAATTTTCACACACAGCAACTTCTGTATTCTTTATTTGAGCAAAATGCAAACAAAGAACTTCAGAGGAACTTAAAACGCATAGAAATCCCTTTAAGCTAAAGTCAAATTACTTTCCTTGAAAATGGGAAAGGACCACCCCCTATCCAACTCTGTCACAATGACTCTGCTGCTTCCTTATGAATGCCAATTTCTTTGGACTGATTAATTTTGCCCCAGCTGAGGGGCGCCAAATTTAGGGAATATCTAAATCGATTTATATCACATATTTTGATGATAAAAAGGAAATTTAGACCTTTTTTTTCTTGTGTGCGTATGTCTGAATACATTCTTTGTAAAATATTTTATTATATCCAAATAATGAAGACAGAAAAAGTTTCCCTAAATGTTTCTAGAGATGGCTCAAACCCATTTTATACTTTACATGGTTATGTACCTGAAAGGAGGTTCAACAGAATTAAATGGGGGGCGGGGGAGGAGTGCCTATTTTAGGGAGGCTTTAACTCGAAATTATTTCGCATATTTTGATGATTACTAAGAATTGTAGACTTTTTTTTCTTGTGTGCGTGAATACAATCTTTTGTAAAATATTTTTATTATATCCAAATAATGATGAAAGAAAAAGTTTTTTTAAATGTTTCTAGAGAAGGCTCAAACCCATTTTGTACTTTACATGGTTACGTACGTGAAAAGAGGCTCAAAAGGGTTAAATGGAAGGGGGGGCAAGGCGCCATATTTAGGGAGGATTTAACTTGAAATTATCTCACATATTCTGACGACTAATAAGAATTGTAGACCTTTTTTTACTTGTGTGTGTGAATAAATTTGTAAAATATTTTATTATATCCAAATAATGAAAAAAGAAAAAGTTTCTCTAAATGTTTCTAGAGATAGCTCAAACCCATTTTGTACTTTACATATTTACATACCTGAAGGCGTAAACTGATTAAATGGAAGGGGAGCAAATACATATACGCGACAGTGCTATTTTATATTTTGTTGGTACCGAAATTAAATAGTTAAAACAAAGAAATTACTATAATTGGTGCGTTTGGTTTGTATTAATTTTAAAAGTTAAATCTTTTAAACCTTTCTGACATTTCATACCTTTATACGTTTTATATTCCAAACAAATCATTCTAAAAAGATGACTGAAAAAATGCGTCACATGCATCAGCAGTAGCTTTCGAAATTTTTTGAATTTTCAGAAGTAAATGTTTAATAGTTTGATTAAATTTTAAATAGTGGAGTAGCGTTTGGCTAATTAACCACAGACACAGAGACAATATGGGAGGGAAGGCGCAAGCGGCCAAAAGGGTGCATTTGTAAAAAAGTTGAAAAATTTACTAAGATCATCCTTCATTTAAAACAAAAAATGTGCTTTATGATCATGGTCTTAATATAAACTGTTTATCATAAGATATTAATATTAAGTAAAAATTTTAACAATAAGTAAATGCGACAGTGAACAGGTGAATTAAAACAAAAGACACACACACATACATAAATATATATATTAGAGATTGAGATGAGACGGTCTTGGGCTTTTTATCTCGCAATTTGGGGTCGGGAGGGCTTAGGCTCAAAGTGAAAAATTTATTTAAATTAATTTATTAAAATTTATAAAACGAGAATGTAGTATAAGTTTCTTTAAAGTATTTTACAATCCTCTAAAAATCAGTTTGAAAGAAAACGAAATTATTATTGTTGAGATATAAAAAAATATTCAGTATCCACTGTCTACCCCCCCCCCCCCCCCCCCTGCGTTAAGCGCATACTTTATTGATGGCCGGTAGCTTAGTGGTTAGTGCATTGCACCCCCATACCCGAAGTTTGAGGTTTGCCTCTGGTCCTGGGTGAGAATCATTTAACTTTTTATAACTCCGAACTCGATTACAATGGTTACAATACAAATCATGTTTGAGAACGAAACACTAAGGGTTTCGAAGCCACTTAACCATGAACATATTCTATAAACAGCATTTCAGAGCCCGTGTTCATTTCTTATTATTCTCTTTATACTCTATTTGTACTCTTTATTTTAAAGGCAAGATTTTATTTTTAATAGAACTTTTCCAAGTGTTAAGTGAGTTTACTAATTTTATCGAAAGTTTTTATTATGATAAGTGAGTCCTTTTCAGAAGTCACCATTTAAGAGTAGTGATCAGATCACGATCAGTTTCAAATCTAAAAAAAATTATTTTCTTATTTTTGATAAAATTTTTGAAACAATAAAAAGAGACTGTAAAAAATATTCAGATTAGATCTGGGTCAATTTGAAATTAATAATATATACTTTAACACAGATTCAAATTGAATTTCAACTTTGCTTGGGTTTTTACTACTTGTTCACATTGTAAAAAAATGTTTTGAAAGATAGATAATTTGTTCTCAACAGATATGCATAAGATGGTTATAGTAAATTTTCTACTTAATTTTTCTACTGCTTAAAAGACGTAACATTTCTTTGCCACAATTTGAACAAGTTTTCTTCATGTGATAAACTATAAAAAGCACATTCTAGCCCCCAAAAATTAAATTTCCGCCATTTAATTGACAAAAACGTAGTTGAGAATGTAGGTATAATCACTTTATACGCAACTATGCAACAGAAATGATCTATTTACCAACGAAGCTATCATTATTATTTTAGGTAGCTTTCATTACAAAAAGCTACCTATTGCAGCCGTTCGGAGGAAAACGATTCAGAAAAATTTTGGTATATTTTCACCGATCATGACCCCTAGACCCCGAAATCACCCTCCGTTCAAAATTGATATATATATATATATATCTGATCTTTGTCATACTGTAACCTCTTGTATTTATGAACCGATTTGGATAAAATTTCATATGTACATAGTACATACCAGTGTCTCAACCAAATTCGTTGGCCAGTTTCATCCGCCATCTTGTTTTAAAATGGCGGCCATTTAAAAAATTTAAAATTTAAAATGAGGCACAAAAAAATTAGACATTGAAAAAGATTTTTTCTTATGTGTTTGGGATTGATACAAAGATTCTGGAGCATTTTTAGTTTCGTCTATATCTTAAAAAATGACTGAGTTATAGCACTTTGAATTTCTAGCATGGCTGACATTTTGAAACGATCTGATTTTTGTCACGCAATAACATGCATATTAGTGTTTCCCCCAGAATAAAAAAGGGCAGGGTGCTCCTTCGAAAAAGGGCATTTCAGGTGAACAAAAAAGGACACTTTAACCGAACAAAAAGGGCGCTTCAGCTGAACAAAAAGGGAACTTTTTTAAGAAAAAGGTTTTTGAAATTCTTGTTTTGATTGCTGTTTATTTGATTGTCACAAATTTCGTCAAAAGATCGCGGAAAAAGCGCGAATTTCGTCAAAAGATTGCAGAAAAAGTGCGAATTTCGTCAAAAGATCATTGAAAAAGCACAAATTTCGACAAATGATCACGAAAAAGCGCGAATTTTGTCAAAAGATCGCGAAAAAACACGAATTTTGTCGAATGATCGCGCAAAAAGCACGAATTTCGTCAAAAGATCGCGAATTTCGTGAAAAGATCGCGGAAAAACACGAATTTCGTCAAAAGATCGCAGAAAAAATGCAAATTTCGTCAAAAGATCGCGGAAAAAACGCGAATTTCGTCAAATGATCACGGAAAAACTCAAATTTCATCTAAAGATCGCGGAAAAAACGCGAATTTGGTCAAATATTTTCAGAAAAAGCGCGAATTTCGTCAAATAATTGCAGAAAAAACGCGAATTTTTGTCAAAGGATCGCAGTAAAATGCGAATTCCGTTAAAGGATAGCGCAAAAAACCCGAATTTCGCCAAAGGATTGCGAGAAAAAACACAAATTTCGTCGAAAGACCGATGAAAAAACGCGAATTTTGTCTAAGGGCCACTGAAAACATCCATAATTAGCGCCGAGAGGAGATCGTCCCCCAGGCATTCCCCTCTGCTGTAACGTTTCAGAAAATTTACTATGAATTTCAATTTTTTTTTTTTACTTAGAATCACCCTGATTTAGTTATATATTGGAATTCAGAATTTTATGCGGAAGGAACAGGGTAATTTTTGTTTCCAAGTTATGCTCATAGACTACTTTCTCAAAAACTCAATTTTTTAATTTGTTTGGATCAGATTTTTAATCTGTGTAATATAATAATTGATTTGATATCAGAAACAATACTACAACCACATATATGGCGAAATTCAAGATTTTTTTCCACGATCGTTTCGAGAAATACATGACTTTTTTCCACGACTGTTTCGCGAAATACACGATTTTTTTTCACGACCGTTTCGCGAAATTCACGTTTTTTTTCCCGCGATCGTTTCGGTTATTTCACAATTTTTTTCCACGATCGTTTCGCGAAAATCATGGTTTTTTAACGATTTTTTCCACGACTATTACTAAAAATTCACGATTGTTTACCAGGATCGTTTGTCGAAATTCACATTTTTCCCCCGCGCGTTCCTTTGATGAAATTAGGGTTTTTTGCTTCACTTGATTGCCGATTCTTTTTCTGTGACCGATTGATCAAATTGGCAATATTTTTTCGCGGCCGATCAACAGAATTAACGATCTTTGTTTGCGCAATCTTGACGAAGTTCGTGATAATTTTTATGCAATCTTTTGACAAAATTTTCGTTTTTTCTCCCTGATCGATGGATGAATTTAATTTTTCTTGCGATCGATTGACGATTTTTGTGATATTTTCCAGCAACTTATTGGGACATTTTGAGGTTTTTCTTTTGATCCCTTGAAGAATTTCGAGGGCGTTTCCCTCGATCGACGATTTTCGCGGCTTTTTTACCGCGACTAACTGAAAGACTTCGTGATTCTTTTCCCGCGGTTGATTAACATAATTGCCGATATTTTCCAGCTACCTATCAGCGAATTTTGTAGGTTTTATTCTTTGGATCGATTGGCTAATTTCCAGAGATTTTTTCCCCTCTATCGTGTACGAACTTCGCTATTTTTTCCCTGCAAATGATTAACAAATTTCGCGATTTTTTTCCTGGATGCGATTTTTGAATTTCGCGATTTCTTTTCTTCCGACTGATTGATGACATTCACGTTATTTTCTAGCAACTTTTAGACAAATTTTGAGGGGGTTTTCTGGCGACCAATCGACTACTTTCGAGATTTTCCCCCCGTGACCTACTGGAGAATTTCATGATTGTTTTCCTGTGATCGATTAACATAATTGGCAATATTTTCCTTCTACATATTAGAAAATTTTGCAGGCTTTATTCTTGGGACCGATTGGGTAACTTCCGGGGCTTACTGGCGAAACTCACTGTTTTTGCTTCATGCTAACGTAAACGAATTACATGATTTTTTTCCGCGAACGATCGACAGATTTCGCGATTTTTTCCCCGTGAGCGATTGGAGAATTTTTTTAGTTTCTCGTGCATTAGATTAACGAAATTCACGATTTTTCCCGCGTCCGGCTGAAACAGTTGTTTTTCCGACCGACTGATGAATTTCACAATATTTTCCCGCGATTGACAGACTTTTTTTTGCGATATTTTTGCGCGACCGACTGACGAATTTCACAATATTTTTTCACGATCGATAGACTAATTTTGCAATATTTTCCCGCGATCAATTCTAGAATTTCAGATCCATCGATCGATTGCAAATTTCCGGATTTTTTCGCGGCGTATTGTTAAGATTCGTTAGTTGAAACATGCCGAGGGCAAAATTTTGCAAACCCAAAACGGGCAGGGTGCGTTTGCAGTTATATAAAAATGGGCAGGGCGCATTTACAGCTATAAAAAAAACGGGCAGGGCGCTGCGCCCTCACGAAAACGCCTAAGGGAAACACTACATATTTATGAATGGATTTGGATATAACTTGGTGTGTACATAGTACATACCAATGTCTCGACCGAGTATGTTGGCCAACATCATCCGCCATCTTGTTTCAAAATGGCGGCCATTAATTTTTTTAAAATTTTAATTTAAAATGAGGTACAAAAAAATTAGAAATTGAAAAGATTTTTTTCTTATGTGTTTGACCTTGATGCAAAGATTTCGGAGCATTTTTCGTTTCGTCTCTATCTTTAAAAATGGCCGAGTTATAGCACTTTGAATTTCTAGCATGGCTGACATTTTGAAACGATCTGATTTTTGTCACGCGATAACACGCGTATTTATGAACCGATTAGGATGTGACAAGGCATGTGCATAGTACATAGCAATCTCTCGGCCGAGTTCGTTTGCTAACTTCATCCGCCATTTTGTTTCAAAATGGCACCCATTTAAAAATTTAAAAAAAATTATTTAAAATGAGGTACAAAAAAATTAGAAATTGAAAAAGATTTTTTTTTCTTATGTGTTTCAGCTTGTTACAAAGATTCCGGATTATTTTTTGTTTTGCCTTTATCTAAAAAAAAAGCCGAGATATAGCAGTTGGAATTTCGAATGTGTGTGACATTTTAAAAAATCTGATTTTTTGTCTGCAACAGTACTCGTATATATCAACCGATTTAGATATGAGTGAGCATGTGCACAGGAATTACTAAGGTCTCGACCAAGTTCATTGGTGAGCTTTGTTGCACCCATTATGTTGTTTTAAAATGGCAGGCTATCACCTATAATTCAGGTTAATATAATTCGGGATATCACCGAATTTGGCGACACAATATAAATCACTTTAATAAAACCAGCTTTGATAACGCTGACTAATTTCGCGAAATTCTCATTCATATTCAATATGGACAAAAATTAGTATTTAATCTTCTATAATCGGGTTCCACTAATTTGTGCTCCGTGTGTTTGAATAATATAAGCTGGCTTTTAAAAAATAAGGAATATGAAAGCTACCTCTTCCTCCCAGCACTGGCCGGAAGGACTTTTTGTTATTTACAATGTACAGAAGTAGAAAAAAACAATTTTGTGGAAAGTGCACCATCAGTTATTAATTGGAGTCTGTCTTAAAGTACTCATTAACACTTTCCAATAAAGTTGAAAAGTGTTTATGACTTCAGTTTGTCTGGTCGTCTGTCTGCGCTCTAACTCTCGTAAATATACTCGGATTGCCCGGAAATTTTTGGATGTTATTGACGTTTACCATAACATAATCCCTATTTCAGTATATTACGGCCAATGGGAAAAAATTGTTTCAAATGATTTTTAATGATATGTTATACGCTTTCAAACATAATAAAATTGATATGCATTTATGAAGTGCTCTAAAATATGCATTCTGTAGAATATACGTGCTAAGAATAGTTATTATTCATTTACAGGGCCACACAAATGAATTACGTTACATAATGATATGGGGGGGGGGGAGGTTGTTTGTTGCGTGTTTTAATTATTTTAAACTATTTCATATATAATGAAATTGATATATATCGCTGAGTTTTACTATAAGTTATTTCATGTATAATACGAAATGCATAGCATTTACAGGGACACACAAAGATTTCAGATACTGTATTGTATCCGAAGTGCTGTACATTACCGATGATTGCTGGAAATGAAATGCAGTTTTAATTGTGATATGCGCTTTTATGTTTCACTATATTTATGCATACTATATTATGTGAAATAAATGCTATAATTCATAGAGCTACACAAAGGAATTCGTAAGGGATACTGGGTATGAGCGCAAATTGCTTAAATGTGGTTTTTAAATGAGTTATGCATTTTTATGCTGAATTGCATTTAGTTTACAAAGAAATGTTTGTAGAATATAGATAAAATGGCCACACAAAGAACTGTGGATGATAATTTCTGGAAATGTGATTTCAATAGTTTTAAGAGTGTTTTAGTTTAAATTAAATTTTAGCTAAATAGTGGCTTGTAATAAAGGTACTAGGTAAAATACAGAGCTGTACAAATGTATCCAAGTGTGTTTCCATTTATTAGTATAACTTGCTGAAAGAGAAATTTCAACCTGTTATGCGTTTTCTTGCCAAACTAGGTCTTCCTATTGTATAGTATATATATCAACATACAGACCAAATACAGGGCTGTTTAAAAGAATCGGAATACATATTTGGCTATGGGCGGAAACTGCTGAAATCAGTTTTTAAATGCTTTATCCGTTTTCTTAAATGTTTACTTAGTTATCTTATGTACCTTATTTCCCTAAATAACGAAGTTTTGTTAAAGCATTCAGGAAGTGTTTCATAATCTATGCTTAACGCATGATTTTTCTTTCTTGTTTTTAATTTCAGATTGATTTGTTTGCGATTTGAATATTCTTGTGCCGCTTGTTTTGCTTGATCTAGAATTATATAATTTTTTTTTTTGTTTTGTTTTAAGTTTGAAAAACAAATCGATTTTTTAAAGATTTTAAAACTCACAACTCGCCAAATGTAAATTTCATTTATGCTTCCTGTAAACTAAATAACAAGACAGGGTGATAGTTTTCATCTTACATAATTGGTAATTTAATACTATTCGGTTGACTGTAGAAGTATTTCAAATAATAAACATAACTATTCTAGTAAAGTTTCTTTTTTCAATAAATTCATTATTGTTATTTTTGCCCTATACAATGACATTGTTTCATTTTTGAATAATAATGTTACATATTTGGTTGATATTTAATATAAAATTAAGATATCAAAGACAGGATTGAATATTGATACTTATCTATTTTTTACTCTTTTTAAATAATATTTTAAATAATTTAGAAGAACATGCATATAAATTTATGCACGAATATTTTAAGAATATTAAAAAATGCGAAGAAAAACTAAAAAGCCAAATATTTTTAATAGAGATGGGGGGGGGGGGGCACAAGCGAATGCTCGCATGGGCACCAAAATGGTCTTGGGCCGGTCCTGGTGTTGACTTATCAAAATACAATAAGTGTTAATTTAATTTTTTTCAAACAGTGTCCCATTCCTCCCTCATGTGCATCCCATACCTCCCTCACATAAGGGAGGCATGGGACAAAAATGTTAATATTTTAAAACATGCAAATAAAAGCCAGTTGTTTGCATTTCACAGTGTTTGTATTTTTTTAACATAGCTTAAGTAACATACTATTAGATTTTTATAAGCTGTACTCTTGGTAAAACATAAGTAGTGAATTAAAAAATAAATTATGAAATCTGTCCCACTCCTCCCAACTCTCCCCTACAATTATATGTACAACTATATGGGAAAGACTTACATATTTACTAGCTTAATAGGTGATTTACTCTTTTTAGATATTCTTGCCATTCCCTAGCTGTTTCAATGGACTTATCAGATGGTAATATATAATTCTTTCTTTTTCCCTTTGTTTTTCTGATTATTATTTTTGGAATAGTACTTATTTTCTCTTTCTGTCTTCAAGATTTGGATTTAGATTCGCTTATAGGTTTGATTGACGAGAATGATCCAGAAATTAAAGGATCAATTGCACCATCAGAAGCTGAAAAATCAAGTACTAGAAGTGTCACAATATCAAATGGTTTGTCCTAAGCATTTTTATTTATTTTTTAAATTCAGCCATAAAATATTTTGTAAAAAGTTTTAATGAACATTTTTTAATAATTTTCATTAATATTGATAACTGATAAAAGAATTAAAATGATTTCAATAATTTCCTCCTGATTACTGTTCCCTCTAGGCCATTTTTTAAGTGCACAGAGCTCTGCCCTTTTTAAAAATAGTGAAATGTACCCAGAGATCTCCTGTAAAAGTTTTCATAATACTACGGTATTTTTAGGGTTCCGTACTTAAAAAGTAAAAGCAGAACCATTATAAGATCACTCCTGTGTCTGTCTGTCACAGCCGTTTTATTCATAAACTATGCAACATGGAAAGTTCAAATTGGGGGAAGCAATAAAGATTATTGACCCACATATTTACAGATTAATAAATATTCATAAATATATTTAGAAAAAATGTAGAGGGGCTAATTAAGTTACTTGGAAAAAAAAATCTTTTCTTTGTATATCGTGTGAAAGCTTTCGTAACGCTGAAATCAAAAATATATTTCATTTAATTTTAGGTATTATATTTTCAAAGTTATGGTGGGAAATGTAGTGCAAAAATATGTTCTCCCCACTCTAATTCTGAATCTATTGAAACTAAAATTATGAAAAAATTAGAGGTAGTAGACATTAATTTAAACCTTGCAGGAAAATTATAGCAATTACCCTAGGTCACATAGTTTTTGAGAAAATCGCATTTTTCCATTACACTCAAATTTCGATTTACGGGCTTCAGCAAAAGTGTTGAGCAGTGCTGGAGGTACCTATCATAGCAGAAGTATAAAAACATTGTTGATCATGAATTTCAGAAAAAATCGTCGGTAATTAGCCGAGATATTAACCCTTAAAGACATGAACGGTTTGGACATACATAATGACAGGGACGATGTACTCTATGTACCATCGGCTTTTAAAGCCTAGATAACAAATTTTAAGGACATATTTATGGAATGCAATGCCCAGTAGCAGTATAAAAGCAATAAACATCAAATTGTTAAAAACAGACTAATTTAATGAGAATTAATCACATAAATACTATGGGTTTCGTTACTAGTTTCCATTGAGTGGCTCTCTCAATACACCTACTATGCCTTTAAAGGTTAACTAAAAACCTATATAGAATAACAAATATACAGAATGCCTATATTTGCTATTATTTAGGTATTATCTTCGAACTTTCATGGTATATCCATTTATATTTTTCTAGTATATAGGGTGCAAAGGAAAGTCCCTTTAACCTGAAAATACTTGTGAATGGAGAGAGCTACAGCTATGTAAGTAAGGTAACGGTATAGTAAAGTGACTACGCCCGATTCAATGAAAACGACAGCAGCAAACCCTAGTGGCAAAATTTGGAAGATAACCACTGCAAATCAAAAACAAAAAGAGATAGAGCAAAATTTCCAGTTAGAAAGTTTTAAAGCA
Source organism: Maratus speciosus (assembly GCA_963932465.1). Classification (NCBI taxonomy): domain Eukaryota; kingdom Metazoa; phylum Arthropoda; class Arachnida; order Araneae; family Salticidae; genus Maratus; species Maratus speciosus. The sequence goes on from CAWVRF010000707.1 coordinate 99,580, forward strand.
TTGGTTAATTAGTAGAATACGATATTTGGTTTACATGGATAAGATAAATCTTCACCTGTTTACCCAAAAATGTCTGCAATCGATACACTCCATTTTGTGTAAACGTTTGAATGGAATAGCCAGAAGTATGAAGAAATACGCACAATTTATGCTATAAATACGTATTTATCTCAATACATTTTGATAACATCACGCAAAAAAAAAGACAAACTGTTTCACAGTGATAAAAAGTTAATATTCAGTACGTTTGAAAAGTTCGCCATTGCTCACGATACACGTTTGTATTCGTGAGAGTAATTCTGCATGCACATTTCTCAGCATGGAACATGTATTGCAAGCCCCTTCAATGCGACAACATAGATTTAACCCTTTCAATAGCGGTGACTAGACGGTCTAGCCACCTAATTTTAATTCCAAAACTGACAAATGGCACCAAGAATATTTTAATAAAATTTTGCTTTTGTAATAAAAGTGCAAATTAGCGTGTTTTTTTTTTTTTGAGAAATTCGTTTGAATATTCTGGTGTCAGTCAATTATTTCATCAGTTTACAAACAGAATTCTTCTGGCTCTGAAAGGGTTATTCTAAAATTTTAAATGCATTGGAAATTAAATCTTTACAGACATTATAGCACAGTACAATGTCACAATCTGCAATTGTGCACTGCTACATTTCCAGAATGTGAACAGGCAAAATAGAATCGATTTTGCCCATCGATTTTGGACATTTTTGGGTATGCAGGCGGTGATTTATTCTATCCATGTGAACCAAATATCATTTCGTACTGATTAATTGATGCTCTAAAACTTTCTAATTGGAAAATTTGCTCTACCTCTTTTCGTTTTCGATTTGCAATGGCTATCTTCCAAATTTCGCCACTAGTGGTGCTGCTGTCGTTTGCATTAGGCCGGGCGTAGTCGCTTTACTGCACCGTTACCTCACTTGTATAGCTGTAGCTCTCTCCGTTTGCAAATATTTTCAGGTTAAAGGGACTTTCCTTTGCACCCTGTATACTATAGAGCTATACCCAACCCTACGTTGTATAGTTTTTACAAAGTCTTAGTCTTCTTTTAGCAACGGTATTTTTTTAATAATACACTTGCTAATTCATATATTATTGTACGGAACCCTCTGTGTGCGAGTAATACTCGCACTTGACCGTTTATTAAATTTGTGTTCGTGAAATTTTTCAAAAAATACTGATTTCTTCATTTTTTCAGGAAAAACAGATGAGATTATTAAATCATGTTGTTATATGTTTTTTTTTTTAAATTTATAACTCATAAAATCTTTTGAAATTATTATTACTTTATTTATCATACTTAAAAATTCCATGTACCCCTTCCCCCTCTTTTTTTTTAATCATTACTCAATACAATACTCTACAATTTTTCTTGCAATAATGTCCTTTTACTGCTTCAGTAATGCCCTTTTAAGTGACTAGCACTGTATCTTTTTTCTTACTAGAGTGAATACTTTTTCTGACTATTCATAATTTCGATTCACGAACATACACTTGGTCCTGTGAATGTTGTAGTATTATTGTGAAATCTACTGTATTTTATCCTATAATATAATTTACAAGTTAATGAATGATATATCAATGTTTTTTATCATTGTGGATTTTTTAAAATTTATTTTCTGTTTTTCTTATGAAAATAATAATGGACTATATCCGTCTGAACTTGAAGTCAGCTACTGGTATATACCAGAGCTAGTTAGTTATTCATTCAGCCAAAAAAAAATTGCTGTAAAGCTTTTAGACTGGGAGCCAGCAGCACAGATAATCATCACCTCATCGAGTTCACAGATGACATTCTAGGATTAGTTAAATCTCAATTCACACATTAAAACGCAATCGGTCTGCCAAGTCCTATCTTGGTGGAAAACACTTGAAAACCTGATTTTAGAGGTTGACTCGTAGGTTTACCATTGTGTTTTCCTGCTCCCATTCCTCCATGTTTTCATACCTTTGGGTGCTGGAAAACACAATGTTAAACTTACGAGTTAACCGCTAAAATCAGGATTTCAGGTGTTTTCCACCAAGATAGGACTTGGCGGACCGATTGCGTTAAAATATCCGAATTGAGATTTAACTAATCCTAGAATTTCATCCATGAACTCAATGAGGTGATTGTCTGTGCTGCCGGTTCCCAGTCTATTTGCTATTGTCCTATTAAAAAGCAGAAAAAACAACGTTTAAAAATGCACAAATAATATATGAAAAGCAGCAAACAGCTGTTTCATGTGCTGCTGTGCTGAGCAAAAAAGCTTTTGCTCAGCCTTGCTTTTTCTAGCGTGCTGTTCCTTTTTCCCTATCTTGCACTGAAGAAGAATCTTGCCAGTAGATTCGAAACAGCTGTTTGCTGCTTTTCATATATTATTTGTGCATTTTTAAACGTTGTTTTTTCTGCTTTTTAATATTGTCGCACAAAGGCTTTATTTGCTATTTTTATATTGTCCTATTGTCATCATTTTTTTGCTTTTTTTTTTTTTTCTTTTTGGAAGGCAAATATACCTGCAAATCACAAATTTCAAACTTTATATTGTTAATTTTTCAACTATATTTTATGCATTAATATTAAGGATAAGATATATGTTTTTATCTTTTTCTCCAAATACTTATTATTTGTTTGTAGAGCAACAAAAGAAATTATTCTTAAAATGAATATAATGTTTTAATTTTTAATAAATATGTTCTAGATTGAACTGTACTTTAGTTAAAAATTGCTATCTATACTAATAAAAGAAAGTTTTGCTCTGTGTGTGTGTGTGTCTGCGATGGCTAGTGAAATTTAGATCACCTAGAAGTCTGAAAATTTCGATGAGGATAGTACACGGCAGGATTGAATGACCTGAGACTAAAAATTTAAAAATTTTGTTAACTAGCTTATGAATTTTAATTAAAAACTCAATTAAAGCAGCAAGAATTTGTGATACAGTAGACTCCCTCAAATCCGCACAGCTTGGGACCAGAGGTTGTGTGGGTTTTAGAATTTTACAGATTTCTGGTCATTGCTTTGTTTACATTTTTTTTTAAACAGTAATTTGAATGTAATAATGCAATCAAAATTACAATCAATGCTTATAATATAGTAAAATATTAAAATAATTAAGTAAAGTAATAAACTAAAATGATCAAAAGTAAGATAATTTAAAAAATAATTAAATTCTTAAAATTAAAGGACAAGTAAATAATTAATAATTTATAATTAAATATGTATAATAAAGATGAGATTTTCCTTGATTTATTCAATGAAATATTTCTCATAAGGGTACCCAATTAATTCACACCAAAGTCATAAAGTAAGGAAATAATTACCAGTGATATCAGCAATATATTGATTTTTTTTTTCTTTTTCAGAAATAAATTTATACTTTGTTCATAAAAAAAAACGTGAATTCAGTCATAGTATACAGAATTACATATTAACATATATATGGAATGATGTTAGACTAAAAAATTCTGTAATTTTGCCCCTGCATCTGAACTTAAAGATTCATTGTTTACATCACGATAATGTGCAGATTTTAGGCGTTTGCAGATTTGAGGGAGTCTACTGTATTTCGCAAAACCACACAAGAAACGCATCAACACCTGCTTGGATCATTCAGAGCAGGAAGAGGTTGCCAGATAAGTCGGGGATTCCCAGATAAATACGGCAGTCAGAGATTTTTGGACACATTAAAATTTAGAAAACTATTATGTTTATCGATTTGATATAAGGCATACATACATTCTAAAAAATTCTGAGTCCGAAATTGGAATTTTGAAATAAATCTGTTCATAGTTTGTTGAGATATCAATTAAAAACTTATTAATAAAAAGGATTACTTTTTAATTTTATCAGCACTTTTGCAAACATTTGAGGGTGACGTGTTGAATTTACTTCTGCCTTGGTAATATGTCTATTTGTCTACTTTGTGATATGAAAGGGGAAAAAAAGAAAATCAACACTGGACTGGAATAATTAAAAGCCACTCTAAAAAATCCTAAGGTATAGCGAAATTTTAAAAACTATCTCGGGTAGGGATTTGAAAATTAGCATGAATATGCAAAAGAATATTTTTTTTTTCAGAAATTCTAAACATGAAAAAAAAAATCGAACGTTAACTTCTTTTTTTTTTTAATAAAAAACTAATTTTTATATGTAAAAATAAATTTATTTTGCATCTTATCTTCATATCTTATCTTCAATTCACAGACATTAGAAGGAGAGGTGAGGGGGAAGCAAATTGACATCTTAATTATCACCTCTCGCAGTCTTAAGTAAATTTCTGAGTTACCATTACCACTTTTTCAGAATAATAATGTATAAAAATCTTTAAGTTGTGTTCCTGTCTCAGCTACCAGTTCCAATTTTTGACAAAGTACTGCAGGAATCTTAATTAGTGATTTGTCGAATAGCACTTGCATCTCCCCTCCAATTTTTGCTTAACTGAGCCCTATCTTAATAACTCAAGCAAATAAAAACTGAATTTAAAAAAGTTATTGAATGGTAGTTTTCCAAAATATGATCCTCCTTCCTATGAGTAAGTATTACAGTAGATCTTTAACACATATCTTGAATTAACACATTTAACACATATCTTGAGACTAGGAAGTTGTGTATATTATAGAATTTTGAGTCATGTAGATCACATTTCACACATCATTAAACTGACCTTGAAAACAGGGCCAAATATGTCTGATATTAGTATACAGTAGATAATCTTCTTTATATTGCATTCCTTGGGAACAGAAGTTGTGCAGATTTTAAATTTTTGCATAATAGCAATCATTTCACACATCGTTAAATTACCTTATAAACATGATCCAAATACGCCCGAACCAAATCACTATATTACTCATTTCAAAAATTTAATAATAGATATTTTAAAATTTAACATTTTTTTTTTTTTTTTTTTTCATTGAAAAACTCTGAATTAAGGAGATAAAGATGAAATAATGTCTGAAACATAGTCGTCTAGAGGGTAGCAATATTTCTACAACGTTGATTGCAGGCTTTTCTTAACTTCAAAAATTATTGTTTACATCCGAGTAGTTGTGTTTTATATGAATTACGTTATAAAGATTTTCTACTGTGCTATTATTTTTAACGCAATTATACTGATTAGTAAAGTTATCATACGAATTATCGGAGTGAAATATGCGCGTTGATTGTCGTTTGATTCCCGGCTTCGACATTTTTTTTGCTCAGTTGGAAATATCCAATTTGTATTTTCTACTGTACTTGCAAATTATACAAGGAACTCTTGTATTTTCATTAACATCACAAATCTTATGTGTGTGTGCATATGTAGAGAATATAATATGCATCCACATCAGGGTTGGCATTTTTGCCAGGACAGTAGCAAAAACTGGAAAAAACCAGGGCAAAAATGAAAAAAAAATGGCAAATTCTTATTTGTCTTTAATCTATAAGCTAATAAAGATAATGATGGTATAAACAATTAAATTTAATAACATATCATTTAATACTTTTATTTAATTTGTTAATTAATAAATATAATTTATTTTTACATATTTTAAATCTCTATAAAATAGGTGGATTCAGTCTAATACTTAGGACTTTAAGAACCAAACTAAAAATCGGATACCTAATTTTTTTTCTTAAGTAAAGTATTTTGTCAGCCATAAATATTTTTTTAATTATCAAAAGGTTTTATAAAACTTTGCTACTTTTGTTTTATGTAATGAGTCTTAAAAATACATAAATATTTAAGTCTTTGATACTAATTTATAATTATCTATTTGATGAAACTAGTGCGTTACAGATAAAAAAGTAATTAAATTAAATTGAAAATTATACATTGAAAAAAAATTCTTGTGTCTTGTTAGGAAAGTAGAATTTTTTCCCTTCCCTCTTACACTCCAATAAAGGGACAAAAAGTTATCCAGCAGTTCATTGTCAAAGGATCACAAGACAGATAACAAAATACCAGAGTATTGCACCCTGCTTTGTAGTTGGTCAATGAAAAAGTAAGCCTGCAGGTACACAAGTTTGGTAAAAGCTATTGTACAAAGTATTGAGTTTCTTTTTTCTTTCATGAGATATTTTTTTTTCTTTTTCTGGGAAAAAAATTAAACGGACAACCTATTTTTGCCGGGATGGTTTTAACCAGATTTTTTTTTTTTTTTTTTCGCCTATGGCAAAAACTTGCCAACCCTGATCTACATTATTCCTTTGCTATCATCAGTAACATCAATTAAACCCAGCAGCAGAAAACTGTGGGTCCATTTTAAGCATTTGAAAATACATGAATCAGCTGAATAATTTCTAAATCTAGGGTGTCTAAATATAGAAAGGCAGAGCACTTTTGTTGGTAAAATGGTGTCATGCTTTAAAAAAAGATATCTATTTCATTCATTCAATTTTTACATTTTAATACGTTTGTGAAAAAAGACATAATTTACAATAAATTTTGTATTTTGTTGGTACTAATGTAAGGGCCAGCGAAAATCTTGTCATGTTTAATTAAAATCTGAAACAATGTTTTCAATTTTATTAAGTAGTTTCATTAATTAGTAGCACAAATAACAAATCAAATATCATGCCAGCTCTTTTTGAAACTGTACTTTGTAAAATTATTGTAGTTGCATAAACCTGAACTTAAAAGATAAAATAAAATTGAGGGAACGGAAGAATTTTTTGCTTTTTTTTTTGTTGTTGTTCATGTTACTACTAAACATAAAATTATTAGTATTATTATTGCCTTGTTTTGTTAATGTTCTATGTTTCCTCCATGTAGTTGATGTAGACATTTTTTCTTCTGCCACTCCTGAATCATCGGGCACTACCATTACGGGAGATGGGCAACCTTCTCTTGTGCACACAGGTGACACGTCTGAAGAAGAAGAAGAAGAGAAAGAAGATCTAACGGAAACGGGACAGCTCATCAAGCAGAAAATTAAATTAAAATCAAATTACGACAATCATAAAAGAGAAAAGTCAACTTGTAAGTTTTTAATTTTTTTATATTTTGGTACTTACATATTATCTGTGCCTGGAAGGTATATTGCACAAACAATACTGTCAATAATATTTAAGTGCAGTAACCCTTATTTTCTTTTGTTTCGACATTATAACTGCATAGTTAATATTATGTAGTTACCACTTTAACTTTGTAGTTCCCACTTTAATTAGGTGGGATATATTATATCCCACCTAATTTTAATTAATATTTGCACCAGAAACTTTTAATTAAATTTTACTTTTATAACTTTGGTGGAAAAAAATTCCAAAATTGATTTTCCTTATTTTGAAACAAAATTTTTCGAAAATTGTGGTGGGAATTAGCATTGCAAAAACACAGTTATTTGCCCCTGAAAGGGTTAAATGCAATTTCAAACATATTTGTATATATAGTAGAACCTCTTTTATCCGAAACTCTTTTAACCAAAATCCATTTTAAGTCTTTTTTTTTTATTATTATTATCACAGTCCTTGTGTGCAAAATCCATTTTGAAAGCTTTTTTTTTTGTTTTAGCTATCATATTCCTTCTGTGCAAGCGATTCTTTCCAAACTAAGAGTACATATAAATATTTTCGATCACCTTTCTTAGAGTTCCTTTGAATTTAACTTGAGCTCCCGTAAGCTGCGGAGTAGAACAAAGAAAACGAACAAATTAGCAATTCTGAAACTTTTGAATGTTTTGCAAAATGTTTGGCATGGCTAGAGTAGTAGAAAGACTGTGACACTGGTGAACTAATAATATTAAAAAACTCCGTGATAGAGCTTCAAAGCAAAGGCAATCGAAACTGCGACAAACAAAACATTTTTTCAAACCCTTGTGATATATGTTAAAGGTACTTAATTTCAAAATTAAAATTCAGGTATTTTATTCTTGTTTCTATTTTGCTATTGCTTTTTTTTTATTAAGCACTTGTTACCATAATAAGAGATATTGCATATATTTCTCCTTAATCTTAAAATTGAAGCATTCCGATTATCCGAAAATTTCGATTTTCCGAAAGAGGGTCGGTCCCAATTATTTCGGATAATCGAGGCTCTACTGTAACTGTATGATGTGATTTATATAAATATAGATATATAGAATAATTTCACTCGCTAGACAAACAAATGACAGACACTTTTTTTAAGCTTTTAGAATGTTGTATTAAAGATGATAATATTTACACTTTAAATTATTTACAATGGTACTATATACATAATGAGTGGACATCACAAAAGATAAATCATATGTACTCTTGTGTTCATTACTAGAATCTTCATCGAATATTTTAAAAAAATTACGAAGGCACCGGACAGCTCAGTGGCATTCCGATTCCTCTCCATCTCACTGACAACTCTTTTCAACTGGCAGGAAATATGCTGTTACTCGTATGCTCTCTTTACATTCTAGCGTAAGTCGTGAGGTAATTATGACGAGCTGGCATCCGATTGGTCACTTGCTTACTTATGCAAATTAAATGTGACCCCACATATTTATATTATATTCATAGCTATAGTATATATGTGACATAACGACAGTAGAGGTTGTCGAAAATCATATTTTCCTGGGTTTCCATTTTTATGCACACAGGCATGTTGGCCGGCTGCATAATAAAGACGAACATAGATGGAATAAATAATGGAGAAACAGTCAACTGAGCTAAATTCCAATTTTGTTTAGCATTTTCAAGAACAATTTTGTAGGGAAATGCTCCATTCATTCGATGCGATACATGTTATTTATTCACTGCCCAGTGGTAAGTGAAAATTATAAAGAAAAAAGGAACTTCACGTTCACTTTCGAAGTCGTATAAATCCTTCCATCTCAACGCTGATCTTTCACATTTACTCTTTCAGTACTCTACATCTTTTTACATATGTAGCTGCACTCTGTTCTACACATTTCTGTCTCTCTATCTGGCTGGCACAATCAATATTTATACTACCTCGCTCAACAATACAAAATAAGTCTTCTGATTCCTTTTCCCCATTCATATTCACTGCTTAGACAGACTATTTGCACTTCCGGTCGTACTAATCTCGAGGTAAACGAGTTTCCTACCACCAAAGATTGTTCCAGATTATTCCATACTCTTGCAACCAGATGCGCAAGGTGTAAACAAACTTTAGTCTCTGCTGTCGAGATGACTTCTAAAAATAGCTTTTTCCCCCCGACAGACAGTTTTTAATAAAAGTAAAATGAATTTATTTCTGCTTATGTTTTAAATTATTAAAATATTCCAGTTGGCACCTGGATATTTTTTAATAAAAGAATGAATTTTAAAAGGAATAGGTTTTTTAGACGGGATAATTTATGAGTTACAATATTTTAGCAATTAAATAAAGAATTGAGGGGAATATGATATATCAGGATTTAATAGCAGATTTTAATAGTAATTTAAATAAAAAAAGGTTTTATTAAAGAAATATAAATAGTTAGAGCCATTGTTTTTAGATTTATGCAATTTGGAATAAATATTATTATAAGGATTAAGATCTTATGGAGATTAATAATAGCCCAGGGTAATAAACTTAAATTTAATAAACTGGTATAATCTATGGAATATTACTAAAAAGGAAAATTTATATAAAATACTTTTAAACTTGGCAAAAAAATTTAAATTTTGAAATATATATATAGGACATACATATTTATATACATTCCAGTGTGAATAACATCCCATCAGAAATAAAAGTACCATTCAAAATATCTTTTATCACCAAAAGTCGCAAGTCTGATGTTATGCATGCATTATTTTTTCTATGCACTTGACAATGGTAAATATGATTGTAAATCAAAAACTATTTTTAGCAATCTATCTTCTTGGTGCGGTTAATATGTAAGTATCAACATGTTTACTATGTTAAAGTATAACACTTTGTAAATGGACACTATAAAAATAATAAAATGTTGCGGATCAATTTCAGATCATTTAAGTACTTATTATATTTATTAATTATTTGATTAAATACCATAATATTTGTTTGCATATTTTTACACTTTTTTGCCATGTCTTTTGCACCCTTTACTTTTTGAGAAGGGTGCAAAAAACATTTGCACTACAGTATGGGACCTCAAATCCGGACTGGCCGGGACCGCGATCGTTCCGGATTTCGGAATTTTCCGGATTTCAGGTCCTTAACCAAAACAATAAATAAACAGATACGGTATATGCCCGTGGCAAAATTTTACATGCTGCGAAGCAGTCTATATCGCGAATTGCCATGTTTGGCTAAGAGCAAATAAACAGTCAAAAATGCAAATTACAAAAAATAATTGAAAATATGGATAAGATTTTTTTTTTTAATACATCATATTCTTAGGAATATTAAAACATCTTTTAGAAAATGCGTCGTTGTTCATGAGAGCCGAGTTAGGCGTAGGAATCTATATCAATTGCCGGGTAGGACTTAGTTTAAGTAAACAGACGAAAACAAATTACAAAAAAAAAATTTAAAATAAGAGTAAGAATATTTTTTCAATCCTGCACATTATTAGCAACATTAAAACGTCTTTTAGAAAATGAAAATGCGTCGTTGTTCATGAGAGCCTAGCAAGGTCTAGGAATCTATATCGGGAATTGCAGTATTAGACTCAGTGAAAATAAAGAGAGAAACATTTAAATTTTTAAAATAAAATGTTCTAAGAAAGTTTAAAAATAAACAAAAACAAGAGGAAATCTATTCAAACTCTATTCTTTTCGTATAAAAAGGACTTCGTTAATGTGTTATTAAGTTCACGTTGTTTGATTACACGAGAAAGAAATTATTGAGTTGCAAGCAAACAGAAAAAAAGAGCAAAACCAGTTTTTTTCCTCTATTAAAAAAATAATTATCTCCATTGCTAATTGACTAATTTCTTTCAAATTTTCAGCAAGCTGCAATAATAGTAAATTAGCCTGTGTAACAAATTTTTATTAAAATATAATGTACCTCTAAAAAAAGACCACTATAGAGTAACTGCAAAGAAAAACGAGATATCTATCTGCGGTTTGTTTTGTTTATTCAACTTGTTTATTGAACTCTGTGAAGTGGGAAGTCAACGTTATCAGAATGAGATCATCAGCTTTGGATGGATAGTATGTTTTGCCATGCAGAAAGAAACCATGCATAGATATTTTTTCCCCTTTGAGTTAAAGAGAAAATATCGTTGGTACGGTGCTTACAAACTGAATTTTTTCGAAAAATGAAATTTGTTGAATATTTGAAGAAGAGGGAGGGGGAGGGGTAGGAGATAGCAAAACATATTTACATATAAATATTGTAAATATATTCTATGCATCTTTTAAAAATAGTTCTTCCTTCTGGTTATTTATTTGTTCTTTTTGTATTTTTTATTAAATGAAAAACAAGGTTTCTTTTTAAAATGAATTTAAAATGTGTGCACACACTAACTTTTCTAACTCTGTCAGCAAATAGTATTTAGATTAAAACTATAATATAAAAACGTTGCAACAAACTTATTCAGTTGTTTAGTCTTGCTTAGTTGGAAACTGTGTTACGTATGCACGTAGCGCCATCTATGGGCGTTTTCCTTGAATTATTTATCCCGTCTCATCGCGGAATTTCAGATTTCTTTATTCATTCCGGATTTTGGGTCGTCCGGATTTTAGGATTCCGGATTTGAGGTCCTGTACTGTATATTTTCTGTCGGTATTTATTGATAATTATTTTTCTGGGAGAATGACTGACAAAATGATTGTTTTTAAGATGAATAAAATATTTATATTATTAATACCAGATTGACAGGTTAATGATTGTTTTTAAGATGTTAAATGATTGTTTTAAAGATGTTTAATGATTTTAAAGATGATTAATGATTTTTTTAAAGATGATTAATGATTTTTTAAAGATGATTAATGATTTTTTAAAGATGATTAATGATTTTTTAAGATGTTTAATGATTGTTTTTAAGATGAATAAAATATGTCTGTATATTATTAACACCAGATTGATGTGTTCCGTAAATCTACTGTTAAGTAAAGTATGCTTGGATTTTTGCTTTTTAGTGTGCTGTATCATTACTTATGATATAGTCTTAAAAAAAAATACTTTTGTGTATAAGATTTGTCTGTATTTGGGGATATTTTTTAGGTTTTTGTAGATGTTAAAAATTTTTACTTGTGTACAATCTAAATAATCTTAGGCAATTCTGAACACGTGTTGATTAATTTTCAATTAAATGCCTCAAACAGCAATCAGAATGTACTATACTAACCACGTTAAATTTCTGTGCCTTTTCTCAGAAATTACAAAAATGTCACTTGAAATTTTTTATATGCATCAAATAAATATTTCTTAATAAAATGAAGTCAACTTTATAACAAAGTATTTTTCTGTTAGCCTTTTGAAAATCTCAAATAGAAACCCCTATTAAGTAGCAAAAAGTAAGCATTTTTTCAATGTAAATTTAAAAATAATACATATTTTAGTTGTAACAATTCACTTCAGATTAAGCAGAGATACATATGTAAAATGTTTAGGATTATTGTAATTTATAATAAGGTACATTGAAGTTAAAAAACGATATTTTGAGAAAACTGACTTTAAAGTAATGCTTTCAGGAGTATGACCAGATATAAAGAAACATAATTACTTAGAATTTTCAAAAATCTCTCTCCAAGTTTTCCAACTTTTATAGTGCAACTACTACCTGTTTATTTCCTTTCCAACCTCACGGCTTTGCATCTGAGAAAAGATAGGTTTTATATGATCCAAAATGGTGGTTTGGATCAAAGTCAGAGATCATTACATTAGAAACTTCATAATTTTGCTGTATCCTGTATAACTTGGCAGTAAACTTAACACAGAGTTTCCCCCAGACATTTTCAGGAGGCTGCTGCACTCTGCCTGCCCTTTGATTAAAAAAAAATTGCACTTTTCTTCCCCCACATCCAAAAAATAGTGCCGCCCTTGCCCCTCAATAAAAACAATTCTGCGCTTACTGTTTTTGTATTAAAAAATTTGCTTATATAGTAAAAACTGACTCTGTATTGTCTTGAAAAGAGTGGATGAACTTTTAAATATTAAAACTGCTTTTCAAAATAAAAATATGCTGTAAAAATCTAAAAAGGGCCGTTGCAAAACTAAAAATTGCCCTTTTTTCACCAGCAGCACCCTGCCCTTTTTAGGTGCGTTCGTAATTATATAAATACGTAGCACCTATAGTCGTCGTTCAGTCCGTCTGTCTCTCCGTCCGCATATAACAGAGCAAAAACTACCCGACCGAATGATCTGAAATTTTTAATATATAATTGCTGCAAAATTTTGCCGAGCCATTTCCAATTTTATGAAAATCGGATGTATAGTTTAATTACAGGGACAGTCAAAAGTTTTTCTTTACATTACGGCCAATGGGAAAAATTATTGCAAGTGAATTTTAATGATGTTACAGACTTCCGAATGGTCTGAAATTTTTAATATATAATTGCTGCAAAATTTTGTCAAGCCATTTCCAATTTTATGAAAATCAGATGTATAGTTTAATTACAGGGACACCCAAAAGTTTTCCGTTACATTACGGCCAAAGGGAAAAAATTATAGCAAATGCATTTCCGAATGGTCTGAAATTTTTAATATATAGTTGCTGCAAAATTTTGTTGAGCCATTTCCAATTTTATGAAAATCGGATGTATAGTTTAATTACAGGGACACCCAAAAGTTTTCCGTTACATTATGGCCAATGGGAAAAAATTATTGCAAATGCATTTTAATGATTTTACAGCCTTCCGAATGGTCTGAAATTTTAAATATATAATTGCTGCAAACTTTTGTCGAGCCATTTCAAATTTTATGAAAATCGAATGTATAGTTTAATTACAGGGACAGTCAAAAGTTTTCCGTTACATTACGGGGAATGGGGAAAATATTATTGTAAGTGCATTTTAATGATGTTACAGACTATGCACTTATGAAGCACAAAAAAATATACATTCAGTACAATATGGGGTGCAAAAAATAATTATAAAACTAGTTATAGTACGAACGCACCTCATTTGCCACGTTTGACGAGCAATTTCCAACTTGTTTAAACCAGGGGGAAACTTCGTCTAACAAGCACCATATTTTATGCACACATATTATTATTAATAAAGATCAGGGAAATTTGATTAAGACAATCTGAGAAATCATAAAATTTTTCTTTTCAGTTTATGTAGCCACCATGAAAAAGTCCCCAAAAGCAGGGTTTGAAAAGAAACCTGGTTTTATTTTTAAAAACTAGGGGGCTCGGCCCCCTACGAGCTACGCTCGCCAACCCCCGTCCAGACACCGCAGGCTCTAAATGCACGCTAATGTGATCGGCTTTAAAAAGATTTCGAAAGATTGAATTATAATTTAAAAAACAGTGGCGATCTCCCTATAAACGGATTTCTATTCATTTCTCTTTGATTGGGGAAATTTTAACGCCAAATCTGCTGCGGTACTACTTGATTATCCCGTCGACTAATTTCGCCAAATTATATAAATTGCCAAACCACTCGCCAAATTACACAAATTGACATAATTTTTATTTTAAATAACGAAAGAACAAATAAATTAGTACAACATTAATAAAAATACAAATAAAACGTCGAAATAAAAATAACTTGATGACGTAGACACGTGTAACAACATTTCAAAATAAGCTAATATAAAAGGAATTAAGTAAACAGAATCTTTGTCTCCCGGTATTTTTTAACAAAGCGAAAAGAAAGTTCTTTTAAATGAGACATTTTAAGTTAATCGTTTTAATCTGACGTAATTTTGACCAAACTATTCTTTCTCTTTTCAATATTCACATGAAATTACTTGTGTTAGAAATAAAATATTATTTGCGCTTTCCTAAGAAAAATAGTTGAAAAATATCCTCTCAAAATATCAAATAAATGTCTAGCGCAATTTGTAAATTTAAACCGTTTTGCAATATTATTTTGTGTTCATTTTATGTAATAACTGTAATGTGACGTAAATATGACATAATTTCTCCTATTTAAGACTTCTAACGCATGTTAATAAATTTATTATTTTACAAATTCCTTTCTCTCTTAAAATTCACGTGTAATTATAGTTTTTATGACGTAATTTTTAATAAGTTCCTGCTTTTTGTACATAATTATTTAATTCTAATTCCAAATGTTTTTTTCTGTTTATAATAGTCACGTGTAAATAAATTTTTAATTTATTACACATATAAATATTTTTTTTTTTTTTAAAGCAAACATTATTGATTCGGCTGTTTATACAGTTGGAAACAATTTAAATTAATATCACTTTCTAAAATCTGTAAAAAATATCTCTCGAAATGCTGAAAATTTGAATTTAAAATAGATATAAAACCTCGAAAAATGAGTCAAATTAAAAAAATAAATCAATTCTGCACACCGTGAAATTATAACGTATAAAATGAACTAAAAATTATTAAATTCTGATGCATAGTTTTTGCTACTATAAAACTTTTTTAGTGGAACGATTTTGTCCAACTTTAGCATTAAATATCTCTTAAAATAATTCTTCGATTTGAAAACTGTCTGCGTCAGCGTGTTTATCAAACATTTCTGTATAACACTACCGATTTTCATATTTTTGTATGCATTATTTTTCTTAATATTAACGAAGAAAGACTTCCGGTCACAAAAAATTCAAAACCGGCGGCGGTGACAGCGGTAGTTACTTTTTTTTAGAATAGAGAGAAACCCCAAAAACCAGTTTATTTGTTTTAAACCAGGTTTTTTAAAATATAATTTCCTATTGCATACAGATGTATATCTGTTGATAAAATAAACATTTTTGGATATTATATAAGTATATAACTTTTGAAAATATTTAAATTAAATAGTTGCAGTCAATTATATAGAAAATTGAAATCATTTCTAATTTAAACATTATTAGTAACAGCTATGTCTTATGTTCAAAGTAAACTGCTCAACACAGTGAAACATTGATACCTTGAAAATCGTATGAAGAATCCTTTGATTAATAATAAAATAATCAATCAATAAATATTTGATGCAGTTTCATGTATATAATATATTATTCTGTGGTTGTTATTATATTATTTGTTTAATATCCAAATACTTCTGGTTATTTTGTTTTCTGTTTGATAACTCCCAAGTGTCCAAGTCAACATTTTTGGCCATTAGTTCAGCAACTAACAGAAAAGATTGATTGGTATTATTTTGAAAGGCTATAACTTGCACTCAAATTTTGCAGGCTGTGTTATTCAACTTCATATCTTAAGTTATTCTTTTAAATTCTTTAAGGATAATCTTCCCAAATCCGAAAATTTTCTTTTACAACTTGACCAAAATCTTAAAGATCATTATATTTTGTTTTTAAACTACTGTAAATAATCTGCATTTTTTAAATGAAAGTATTGTATACTAAATATTGAATATTATTTATCTATTTTATCTTTTCTAATTTTCCGTTTAAAAAAAAAAAAAAATAGGGTACCAGACATGTTCATCACCACACGCTAATTTTCATTCTACATGCATAGAAACATGATTTAGGCTCGTTATATATCATGTTGACTGCTAAGATGAAGTGTGAAAAGTAGAAATTACTTCTATTAATAATTTAAAGCACTTAAATTATAAAAAAGGAAAAAATATTAGGTTAGACTTGTTGTAAAAAAACCAAATGTTTTTTTTTTTTTTTGACAAAAACCCAATTGGTTTAAACCATGGTTAAAACCACTTGGTTTAAACTGTGCCAACCCTGCCCAAAAGACACTAAATTGCACTACAGTTTTCAAACAAATTTCATTTGAAAGTGCATTTTTTCCTTGTACAGTAGACTCCCTCAAATCTGCAAAGGCCTAAAATCTGCACATCATCACAGATGCAAACAATGAATCTTTCAGTTCAGATGTAAGGGCAAAATAACAGAATTTTTTAGTGTTACGTGATACTGTAGGTATTTTAATATGTAATTCTTAATAATATGACTGAACTCATGGTTTTTCATGAAGGAAGTATAAATTTATTTCTGAAAAAGAAAAAAAAAATCAATATATTGCTGATATCACTGGTAATCACAATCTTTTTTACCAAAAATATTTATGAATTAGTCAAGCTTTTTTTGTTATTAAGATTGGCTAAACCTGAAATAAAACTTCCTTACTCTGTGATTTTTATGTGAATTAATAGGGTAAGTTTCATTGAATAATTCAAGATAAATGTGTCTCATCTTTATTATGCATATTTAAATATACACTATTAATTACTTACTTGACCTTTATTTTTAATAATTCAATCATTTTTGAAATTCTTACTTTTTATTAGTTTATTACTTTAATTAATTTAATATTGTACTATATTCTAAGCATTCACTATAATTTCAATTGCATTATTACATTCAAATAACTGTTTAAAAAATGTGAATAAAGCAATGATCAGAAATCTGCAAAATTCTAAAATCCGCACAACCTCTGGTCTCAAGCTGTGCGGATTTGAGGGAGTCTACTGTACTACGATGTAAAAATTACAATTATGAGATACATTTAGAAATCATGTAAGAACATTAAAAAATGAAATCATTATCGTTGGTCATTGCTTCATCATTACACCTTTCTGAAAATAGTAACTGAATTTTGGCGAGAACCCAAAAGTGGACTATGATTTAATTTTTTTTTTTTTTTTTTTTTTTTTTTAAATAATAAGAAAAGTTTCTAAAGAAAGAAATGGCCCAAACACCAAATAATTCTATGCCAAATCTTATAACATGACTACTTTTTGTCCAGGCTGGGAAGGCATCATATCTGCCTGGCAAACCGCCTCTTGACCATTGCATTCTGCCTTTTACTGAATCAATTTTAGAGCTTTTTCCTATTAGTTTTCAAACATTTGGTCGCTTGGTAATCTATTACCAAATTTAGTCTTTTGCCAATTAGCTAATGATATCCTATAGGAAAATTTGTAAGATGCAAAAACAGTATTTAAAACATAAGAAAGTTCGTTTTAATTCAAAAAATAAATATTGGTAATCAGGACTATTTTTCCCTATAAGATCCAAAAATATTTATTGATTATTTAACTAATTAAAAAAGTTGAAAAAAATTGTTTTAGTATAAAGTTTAAATATTATTGTTAAATGATTTTGCAATAAAAATTAGAGCTAATTACAATTAAAATTTCAATTACAGTTAATTTCCATTGTAAGATGCAAATAACATTATATTTTAAGTTAAAAATTACGTTTTTACTTATTAGTTACTTATACTATTAATATATAATTTTTTTTTAAATCTTACAAAGAATAATTAACTGCAATTTAAATTTGAATTGTAATTAGTTGTAATTTTCATTGTAAAATCCTTTAACAGCAATATTTAAACTTTAAATAAAATAAAATTTCTTACCTTTTAATTAGTTATATCCTCGTTATATAAACATTTTTGTACTTATAGTAGAGAATATTCAGTTTTAACAATATTTATTACTTGATTTAAAATCGATTCCCATCCTGGGCATTTTTTCGCTCAGTTGGAAATATTCAATATGTATGAATGTCTGTACCTCATTATTAAAAAAAGAAGAAGAAAAATGCTTTTAGATGTTAAATTACTTTTATGCCACTTATCATGCTATCTGTAAAATTTTAAGGATTAGTATTTACTGATTTGTGATAAAGAAATTTATTCTCAACAAAAGAATGTTTCTTCAAAACTATTGTTTATCCTTGTACTGCATTCACCTGCCCATTTTAAACTGATATGTTCTTGAAATGCAAAAAAGCATTTTGAGAGGGTTTGCGAGGTAAGATCTTGCAGCTTGTTGGTGGGTTTAGTCATGTGACAGACTCTCCCTGTCATCAAGACCTGGGGAGGGGGGGGGGGATGTTACTGCAGAGACAAACATTACATTACCTGTAAAGGGATTACGATTTTTGCCCATTCAGTATTACCAGCCGATCTCATACTTGGGAATATTTTCCGGTTAATTGAATTTCGACATTAGTTTTTGTTAAAATGATATTTGTGAATCTCACCATGTGACTATTGTTCATTAACTGACGATTTTTGTGATAGGCTGAAATTTAGCCGATATCTCTTGCTTTTGGGGAGGGCTTTATTGCTAATAATGACACACGATAAATTTTATAATACAATTTAAAGCAATAAATATGTCACCAGTTACATGTTTTAAGTAAATATGTCATTGTATAATTTTAATTCTTTTATGTTTATAAAGTTTCTCTTAAAATTTTATATTTCTAGGGGCAAGCAAAATCAAACCTAAGACTGATTTAAAAGAAAATGTGCAATCTTTCGATAAAACTATAGGAATCAGGATCGTGTAAGTATAGTATTTACTATTCATGGGTAGACTTGCAAAATTTCATGCTTTTGACTCGAGACTCTATTATAGGTAGCGAAATATCGATATATCAAAAATATTGATACATCAATCGGATCAAAAGTATACATTTTTGACATTGATGTTAAGTTCTTGATATATATCTGTATTCTGTATTGATATTTCAGTATTTCACATTGGATATATTA
This sequence comes from Maratus speciosus, assembly GCA_963932465.1. Lineage (NCBI taxonomy): Eukaryota > Metazoa > Arthropoda > Arachnida > Araneae > Salticidae > Maratus > Maratus speciosus. The sequence continues at coordinate 119,023 of CAWVRF010000707.1, forward strand.
ATATTTCTTAGAAATTAATATTTTACATCTGAAAAAATATGCTTGATAAAAAAACTTTTCATTGGTACATTTTTCGTAACTTTTTTTTTTCATTTAATGTGATTAAGAATTATAGGTAAGGCAAAAATATGCTTCACACAATCAGAAAAGCATTCCAATGTAACTTATATAATTTTTACTAAACATCATTAGAAAAATTAAAAATTAGAGAGAAGGATACTTCATTCCTCTATCTCATTGCCTCAAATGAGGTCATTGCTCTCCAAGGTGTCAAATGTATTTTGCTGTGCTTTATCTTTATTTGTTTGTGAATCATATCTGATAGGTGGACTTTTGCGTTTTACATGAATGTGTTTTTGTCCTAGTTTATATGAAAATTTTTTACTACTATTCTACATGTAAGTTTTATAAAAATAGTATGGCTCCTACTTGATGTTTGGAGGTATCTTACCCATAAAAAAAAAAAAAAAAAAAAAAAAATTGATGCATTATTACGAGAAACTATTCAGCTTTTAACATCAAAAGCATCAGACAATAAAATAGCTTTACTGTTAGCTTATACCATGTCTGAGGGGATTGCTTCAAAATATCAAAAATAATTTCATCAACTTTATAAATTTTAATGTAAAAAACATGTGTATAAAAAGCCTAAAAACAATTTTTAAATGAATCATTATTTAATATAAATAAAAATAAAACTTCATTTTTTAACATGATTTAAGTGGCTGTAGAGAATATTAACTTTAACTTAGTTTTCATTTTTGATTTTCCACATGTTGCATGAAATTTTTATTTTCACAATTTTTATATATTTTTATAGTAATTTATAATTACAATTAGTATTATTTTGGGGGAAACTTGCAGTAATTGATAATAATGAGCACTGAGACAGATACGCCTGAGGAGGTGACTGGACAGGCTGGGAAAGGGAATGAACAGAATACTACTTTAACTGATTTAAATAATAGTGTAGAAAATGAGAAATCCAAAAAAGAGAGTAAAGAAAATAACCCAGCAAATACTTCTTTTGGTAGTAGCAGTTCACCACCAACATTATCACCAGTCAGGAGTTCAGACAGCTATGGGAGGAACACACATGGACCAGTGTCTCTGGTACCAAACCTAACTTTTAACTTCAATCAGTTCATTTCAAATATCCCAAATTATTCAGGAGAAAATCCCGATATAACAGTAGCTGATTTTCTAGACAAAATAATAGAAGTTAGAGACTTTGCAGGTTGGCAGGAGGAACAATGCGTCTTTGCCATAAAGATGAAATGCATAGGAGAAGCCCAAAAATTTATTAAGTCCCAGCCTCACTTAAAAAATACACACAGCCTACAAACTCTAAAAGAAGCCTTAATTAGCCGATTCAGTAAAACTGTAGATGAGGCATACCATTTACAAGAGTTTACAACAGCCCGCCAAAATATTAGGGAGTCAAATAGAGCTTTCCTGTCCAGAGTTTTGGGTTTATCTTACAAATGCTTTGCAGATCAAGAGGCCATCCGAGAAAAATTACTCGTACAAAAATGTCTGCAAGGTATGTTACCGGAGGTGCGAAAATTTGTCATGCCACATTCTCCTAGCACTTATAAACATATTTGGGACTTGGCAATTTGTCAGGAGAAATGTGCAGACTATGACCAAACACAAGCACCAATTAACATTGCTCAAACTACTAATAATTACTCAAATGAAATGCAAGAAATTAAAAGTCTCATTCAAAATGTAGTCAGCGAGAGTGATCGAAAAATCGCAGAACTTAGTAACCAAGTACAAACATTATTACGTGTCACCCAAGGTCAGTCACAAGGGTATGGGGCAGGTCCATCACAATACGGGGGTAGGCAGTACCGTCCCAGACGAAATATTGTTTGTTACCAATGCAACCAACCAGGCCACTTAAAAAGGAATTGTCCCTCATTACACACACAATCACAAAATTCTAATTCAGATTCTTTAAACCAGTAGTGGGGCAAAACGGGAACGTACCACTGTCTTTGGATTCTCCCCCTAATTTGGTACGCATAGATACGGTTAGTGCTGAAGTAGGACAATTACCTATAATTTCCCTTAAATTAAATAAACAAAAAATAGATTGTCTTATCGATTCAGGAGCAGCAATAAACTTAATTTCATCCGAAATTTTGAATAAACTCTTACCAAGTTGGGTTGATATAGCTGAGTCTTGCACAATGCAAGTCATTGGCGTCAACAATGACATCATGGGCTTAGATAAGAAAATTAAACTTTCCTTAACTGACCAAGACGTTAAATTTGACGTAACCTTCTTTATTAGTAATAGTCTAAAAACAAACTATAACGCAATTCTTGGATCGGAATTTTTAAAATCTCATAACATTATCATTGATTATAAAACTGAAACGTTAAAATATATAAACCATACGATTTTATGGAACAATATAAAAAATATAGAAGTTAACTCGATAAATTTACATAAATTTGAAGGTATAGGGAGTACGGTAAATAAAAATGTTATTGAACCTCGATCTGAACAATTCATCAAAATTAAAATTCATGGGTTACCACAAACTCAAAACCTAATTTTTGTTCAGCCATCAAATAAATCTCTAAATAATTCTTGGTTAGTAGCGAACGGAATTTATAATTATGAAGGCAACAAAGATTTATGGATTAAAGTAGCTAACGTAACAGAAAGGAAAATTCATATAAATAAAAATTGTCAGATAGCAAAAATTGAATTTGTTGAAGCAGTTAATGTCCAAAATACAACTGTAAATAATTTAGAAGTGGAAAATGAGATAACTGATTTTAATCCTTATGGGGAGAAGTTCGAATTAGATCATTTAACTGAATCACAAAAACAGGCAGTCATGGAAGTCATAAATAAAAATAAAGCTATTTTCGCACAGTCGGTTAAAGACTTAACAGGTTGTAACACAACCAGTCATCGGATTTATTTAACAGATGATATTCCAGTCCGTTCTAAACCCTATAGGACACCATATGCTTTAAGAACAGAGCTGAAACAACAAATTGATGACCTACTTGAAGCTGATATAATTACCCCTTCTGATTCTCCTTATGCATCCCCAGTAATATTGGTTAAAAAGAAAAATGGTTCTTACAGATTAGTTTGCGATTACCGAAAGCTTAATTTAAAAACTAAACCCTTGCCATTTCCCCTCCCCCATATTTCAGATTTATTAGATAAATTAAATGGTGCTCATTACTATACATCTTTAGATTTATGCTCAGGATATTGGCAAATGGAGTTGCATCCTGATGACAGATACAAAACTGCCTTTTGTACAGAATTTGGTTTGTTTGAGTGGACAAGATTGCCACAGGGCCTAATCAATGCTGCAGCTTCTTTTCAAAGGCTAGTTGCTACAATTTTATTAGGTTTAGATACTAATACTTACATTGATGACATAATTATTGGTTCTGCAACTTTTGAAGAACACATTCAAAAATTAGATCAGGTTTTTAAAAGACTCAATTCTCATAACCTGAAAATTAACCCTGAAAAATGTCAAATAGCAAAAAATGCAATAACTTACCTTGGATTCCAAATTAAAAATGGTGCAGTCTCTCCAGATGAAAGAAACGTAAAAGCTGTAGAAAACTTCCCCATACCAAAAACCAAAAAAGCTGTACGTAGTTTTATTGGAATATGTAATTTTTATAGAAAATTTATTGATCATTTTGCCGACATCGCAAAGCCCTTAACAGAATTAACTAAATTGAAAACCCCTTTCAAATGGAGTCAGGAAGCAGATTCAGCGTTTAACAAATTGAAACAGTGTTTGACTTCTTACCCTTGTTTAATGTTGCCTAATGTTGAGCAACCTTTCTTTTTACATACCGATGCGTCTGGTTTCGCATTAGGTGCTGTACTTAGCCAAAAAGATGAATCAGGTGATCTGCATCCAGTCGCTTATGCTAGCAGAACTTTAAAGGATGCCGAAACAAGATATAGTACGTTTGAGAGAGAACTTCTCGGTGTAGTTTGGGGAATTAGTAATTTTAGACATTATCTTTACGGGAGGGAATTTACTCTTTTTTGTGATCAGCAGGCAATTTCGCAGGTGTTGAGAATCCAGGACAGTAGTAGAGTTTCTCGTTGGGCTCTTGCACTGCAAAATTATAATATAAAATATTGTCATACCCCAGGTAAATGTAATGTACCAGCTGATGTACTATCGAGAAATGTCAATGTGATACAAGAAATAAATATCAACACAAATTTTTCAAAAGAATTTATTAAATCATCACAAAATCAAGATGCAAAATGTAAAAACATAATTGAACAATTAAATAATATAAATGAAATACAATTAAATGAATTAACCTTCTTTTTAAAAGATGATTTATTATATTGCATAAACAAAAAAGATGCACATAATGACAATCAAACTAAATTAGTTATTCCTAAAACTTTAATTTCACATATCTTAAATTTAGCTCATGACTCTGTAACCTCAGCACATCCAGGATTTAAAAGAACACTAATTAAAACTAAGAAAAATTACTTTTGGTGGGGACAATATAAACACACACTCAATCACGTTAAATCTTGTGTACAGTGTGCCATTCGTAAAGGATATAAATCCAAACAGAAAGCTCCATTGCAGAGAGTCGAAATTACTTCACGTCCTTTTGAAAAGATTGCAGTCGATGCAGTGGGTCCGTTAAGTACTACAGCAGTGGGAAACAGACACATTATTGTAATTACAGATTATTTTACAAGATGGGCTGAGGCATATCCTGTACCGAATTTACAATCTGAGGTTATAATATCAGTGTTAGAAAAATTTATTTCTACTCATGGGATTCCTGAACACCTCACTACAGACAAGGGCAAATCTTTCATATCAGAGGCAATCTTAAAAGTATATGAGAAACTTCACATTAAAAAACATACTACGACCAGTTATCACCCGAGTGCAAACGGGGTTGTGGAACGGGCCAATGGCACGATAGTTAATATGTTAAAACACTTAGTGGACTCTTCAAATGAAGATTGGGACAAAGTTTTACATTTTGCTCTATTGGCTTACAGAACAGCTTATCACGCTGCTATAGGGGATACCCCAGCACATTTAGTGTACGGTAGGGATCTACTTTTACCTGTTGACCTCATAACCAAACCTATTCAAAGATCTTACGCAGATACTCGAGAGTTAAGTGAAGATTTACATTTAAGGTTAAGCAAAATTTTTCGCTTGGTCAAACAAAATTTAACTACAGCTGCAGAAAAGCAGGAAGAGTATAGGTTAAAGTTTGCCACAGACAAAAATTTACAAGTGGGGGACTTGGTGCTATTGTACACACCAGTAGTTAAGCCAGGGGCTAGTAAAAAACTTACACAGTTCAATAAAGGACCTTACCGTATCACTCAACAAACTAATACAGTAAATTTTAAAATTGTTCACATACAAAACCCCAAGGACGAGCAATTAGTACATGTTGATAGATTGACTAAAATCACTGAAAGAATTATTTTTCCTGCACTTTTTGAGGAAGAGATTAATAATGGGGAACGGGATACGGATCAAAACAATCAAATTGACATGGATGTTAAGGATTCTCAGGTAGAAGAGATTGTTGATCAGTATCCAGTTTTTGATTTGATAGGTTATAGTGATAGTAGTAACAATCAAGCTCATGCACACAATAATAAAATTAACACTGATAATGTTGACATAAATACAGGTTTACCTGGTCAGTCACATTCAGGATCTAGGCAAAATTGTAGACAGCATACGAGACCTGCAGTCGTTAGTGATTACAATTTGCGCACCAGAGACACACATGGTTTTGTTGTGAAAAAATAAGATTTTGTGGTGAATACATTTTCACCATTGAATAGTGTTGTATATAATTTTTTTTCTATTGTATTGTATTGTATAATTTGTGTAATATAATTTATGTAACGTATTGTATAATTTGTGTAATATATTGTATAATCAGGATCAAATTTTCGTTTTAAATTTTTGAACAAACTTGCTATTTATTGTATGAATGTGATAAAGTATACGTATAAATCTTAAACACACCAGTCAACTAATGGAAATCACCTTGAATTGTTTATTATGTATAATCTAAACATTATGGTTATGGATGCATGTCAAAATTTGATGAAGCAAGATTTCATTAATGTTTGGTAAAGTTGTCTGAATCCTGATTTGGTTGGTTTTGGTGACTGGGTGTTCGGAGTTTAGCCAATTACTTGAATTTCTATCTGGGTAGTTAGAGGGGTATTCACATGCAACATGTATTTTTTTTTATTTTTTTTTTGGCGAGGACCTGATTCTTATTCTTTTGCTTACAAAAAATTTTTTTTCAGAAAAATTTTTTTTGAGGGGACGGAGATGTAATGTGTTATGTTGATAATTTGAGTTTTCCTTAAATAATTAAATATTAAAAAAAAAAAAAAAAAAAAAAAAAAGTAATGCTAATTTTTAAGATGTTTTATATAGATAATAGTTGGTTTTTTTTACTTTAGAATAACTTCTTTTTCTGTCAGTCAATAGTTCAAATTACTCCATATTATACTTAATGGTTTATTGTAATGCCAAATAATATTTTGAGGAAGTTTTTTTATGTTGGCTTGGCGCCCGCCAATGTAAAGACTTTTTCCTCAGTAATTATGAATATTTTATGTGTAAAATATAAGCCTATAATGTTTAAAAATGTAGAAAAAAAAAATATTTAAAGTTACAACTAAATCGCAATTTAATATTGAAAATATGTGTTCAAATGACAAAATAATATTATTTTAGAAGTTTTTAGAGTTATTCTATTTGTAAATAATTAAGCTTAATTTATTATTTCATTTTTAATCGCACATGGTTCCGAATCGGCGATGTTTTGAGTATTCATCCGCGTACGATCGGACCACGTTTTACATGCAACTAAGACTCCTTTTAAAAATCGGAAAATACTGTGTAAAAATAGATATTATGTGTTATTTAAATGATGATTAATTCATTTCAAAAAGACCTAAAAATAAATAATAACGCATATCTCTGTGTTTTTCGGCGCGGAACGGAACTTTGTACCGTTGCGCTGGACGAAAGAGGTAAGGAAGCAAGAGGATAAAAGGAGAGATCTTCGCTAAAAACGAGGCTTTTTCTCTTCGGAAGATCGGAGTTCGGAGGTGGCAGGCTCGGCTGCAAGGTGGAAGGAGCGACCGTGTGTCGGCTGGAAGGTTTAGAAGAGCGAGAGAGATCGCGGAGTCCGGAGCTAGTAAAACCAATTGGCCGCAATGATGCTGAAATTGAGTATCAAGATTGTGGAGAGTCTTCAGAGAGAAGACTAAATGACACCGACGAATTGCCTGGAGATGTTGTTTAAATTATGAAAATACTGTAAACATTAATAGAGGTACCTCTTATTTATTTTATCCGAAGAAATTATAAATCATTTTCAATCATGAACAAATTTGCAATCTATCTTTGTTAGTTTTAAACTAAAAGATTAGATAAATAATGATACTTGTTAATATTGTATGTGTAATTTTTTTTAAAGATGAACTAGATTTTAATATTAATTGCTTATATCCTATTCCTTAAATAAACATTAATTTAAATCAGTAAAAATATCTCTGTATTAATTTTTCCTTCCCACAGCAGCATTTTTCCTTTTTAGGTGGGTTTTTTTTATGTAATGAATAATCTATACGATCAGTTTTTTTTATTTTCTCTTGGTAGAATTTATCTACCACGTGTTTGTGTCTACCTAGAAATGTTTTAGGTACGATACCACACATTATTACGAGAAACTATTCAGCTTTTAACATCAAAAGCATCAGACAATAAAATAGCTTTACTGTTAGCTTATACCATGTCTGAGGGGATTGCTTCAAAATATCAAAAATAATTTCATCAACTTTATAAATTTTAATGTAAAAAACATGTGTATAAAAAGCCTAAAAACAATTTTTAAATGAATCATTATTTAATATAAATAAAAATAAAACTTTCTGTGTATTATAACATTAAGTAACAGTGTAAATATTCCAATATATTGTTATTTTCTACCGATATTTTTCAGATATCGATATCTTTAAAATGATATATTGTAAAATTAATTTATCAATATTTTGAAAGTTTTTGTCTGCACTAGTAGATCAGGGTTGCCACGCCACCGGGAAAACACAGGGAACTTTAAAATACCCTCCAAAAACAGGGAAAATGCAGGGAATTTAAAAAAATTCCAAAAGAATCTGGAAAACGCAGGGAATTTTTTTAAATTTCTGGTATTTTCAAACATAAATTATTTTTTCTCGGATTTAAATAAAAATTCGCTCCGCAGAAGAAAAAAAAAACTGAAAAAGTGGCGTAAAAATTCATTTTCAACGAAACTTCTTAAAAGCACGTTTCTACCTACACCCCTTTTCTTGCAATTGCTGAATCCAAAAACGCGGCCGCTTTATCCCAATTCCCATCCATCTGCGACTGCGCGTGATGTTCTATCTCTGTTTTCTCCGTTCAGCCCGTCCGTGCACTTTGTACCGCCAAAACAAAACATTGTTCATGCAACCAGCTCGCGTTTTTTCATGAATGTTCGAGTTTCGTTTTGTTTTAGTTTGTGTTTGGTTTGACTTAATAAGAGGTGCTATTTAATCGTTTAAATTTCTTATAATGAGTTGTTCAAAGTCCATATTTAATACAGATTGGATAGATTCACATATAAATCCTGATTTTTCCGGATGGATTGTGGCAGTTCCAAAAAATTCATTTGCTGCAATTGTAAACTTTGCAAGAGGATTATCAGCCTAAGCAACACGGGAAAGGAAGCTGTTACAAGTCAGGCAAAGAATAAAAAACATAAAAAACTAACTTCACAATCAACTTCAATGTTTGATTTTGTACCCAAAGAAAGTGTTAAGAAAGAAGATGATACTTTGGCTTCTTCAGAAACGTCGGTGGTAACCAAAGAAAGTGGTAGGAAAGAAGATAACAGTTTGATTTCTTCAGAAACGTTGGCGTGTGTTACTAATGAAAATAAAAAAGGTCTGTCTCATTTCGTGATGCAGGAAAATACATTCAAAGCCGAAATTTTGTGGGCGATGAAGCTTGTTGCTTCACATTCTTCATTTAATTTGTTCAATGATGTATCTGAGATATTTTGTCACATGTTTCCAGACAGTGATATTGCTAAAAAATGTACTTTATGATGCACAAAAATGTCCTATTTGATTTGTTATGGATTAGCTCCCTTTTTCCAACTTGCTCTTCAAAAGTCTGTGAAGAACAAAAAATATGTAATGTGCTTTGATGAAGCATTAAATCGTATTTCTCACTAATACTATTATCTTGTAATATTTTTTAAAGTAAAAAATAAACCAGTGTTGTGTATCAAAGCTGTCTTATATTTTATGTGTCCTGGGTCCATATTTCAATTTGAATGCATAAAGTAAGTAGCCTTTCCTTTTTTTTTCCTCCAATTTTTGTGATATTATGTTTGAAATAATTGGTTTTTAGATAAGATTCCTTAAAATTTTATATTCTTTAAATTATTAGATAGAAAGTTTTTACATATTCTAACATTCATTTACAAACATTTCAAAGTATTTTTTAGCAGAATGTATGAGTATTGCTTTACTGTTTTTAATATTATTAATGTAAAATGTGGGATTTAATAAGTGTAACAATTTTTAAAGAGTTTTTTTTTATTTGCTCATATTGTATTATATTTTATTTGGTCAATTAGTTGGGTAATGGTAAATTATAAGATGACTAACTAGTATACATACACGCATATATTTTGCACACTCAGTATAGTAATAAAAACGTTGTAGTACAGGGAAAATACAGGGAATTTTTTTTTCAAGATTAGAGTGGCAACCCTGTAGATTTCTTTTGCTTCTATTTTGTTTTCATACTCCTGTTTCTTAATATATTTGTCCTGATTTTTGTATTTATTGTTATTAAATATTATTAAATATTGTTATTAAATATTATGTTAGTTTCATCCTGAAATGTATTGCCAGTGTTAGAAAAAAAATTGCAAAGCAAGGTTACTTTTCTCCTCTTTGATGCAGTATTTAATCTGATAGAATTTTAGATTGAATATAAATGATTATCTCTTAAAACTTTGTGACTGTTGCTTTGAACAAATTCTTTATTTTTCTCTCGTAAATAATACAATGCATGCTACCTAGAGGCGATTGATTCTGTTCTGAACTTTCCAAAAGA
>CAWVRF010000708.1:0-99000 GCA_963932465.1 Maratus speciosus
CCATTGTTAGAAAATTCAGTAAAAATAAATACCGAATATAAAACATGCAATATTTATGAATTAAATTCCGGTGCAGTTCTTTAAATTAATAACATAATAAATAATAAAGTGAAATCGAATATATTGTTTCAACAATCAAACCATTGTTAGAATATTCAGATAAAAGAGATACCGAATATAACACACGCAGTATTTATGAATTAAATTCCGGTGCACGGCTGAAAATTAATATCTTAAAAAATAATAAAGTGAAACCGAATATATTGTTTCAACAATCAAACCATTGTTAGAAAATTCAGTAAAAAGAAATACCGAATATAAAACACGCAATATTTACGAATTAAATTCCGGTGCAGTTCTTAAAATTAATATCTTAATAAATGATAAATTGAAATCGAATATATTTTTTCAACAATCAAACCATTATTAGAAAATTCAGGTAAAAGAGATACCGAATATAAAACACGCAATATTTATGAATTAAATTCTGGTGCACGTCTGATAATTAATTTCTTAATAAATAATAAATTGAAACCGAAAATGTTGTTTCAACAATCAAACCATTGTTAGAAAATTCAGATAAAAGAGATACCGAATATAAAACACGCAATATTTATGAATTAAATTCTGGTGTACGTCTGAAAATTAATTTCTTAATAAATAATAAAGTGAAACCGAATATAATGTTTCAACAATCAAACCATTGTTAGAAATTTCAGTAAAAATAAATACCGAATATAAAACTCGCAATATTTATGAATTAAATTCCGGTGCAGTTCTTAAAATTAATATCTTAATAAATAATAAAGTGAAATCGAATATATTGTTTCAACAATCAAAGCATTGTTAGAAAATTCAGGTAAAAGAGATACCGAAAATAACACACGCAGTATTTATGAATTAAAATCCGGTGCACGGCTGAAAATAAATTTCTTAATAAATAATAAAGTGAAACCAAATATATTGTTTCAACAATCAAACCATTGTTAGAAAATACAGTATAACTAAATACCGAATATAAAACACGCAATATTTATGAATTAAATTCCGGTGCAGTTCTTTAAATTAATAACATAATAAATAATAAAGTGAAATCGAATATATTGTTTCAACAATCAAACCATTGTTAGAATATTCAGATAAAAGAGATACCGAATATAACACACGCAGTATTTATGAATTAAATTCCGGTGCACGGCTGAAAATTAATATCTTAAAAATAATAAAGTGAAACCGAATATATTGTTTCAACAATCAAACCATTGTTAGAAAATTCAGTAAAAAGAAATACTGAATATAAAACTCGCAATATTTATGAATTAAATTCCGGTGCAGTTCTAAAAATTAATATCTTAATAAATAATAAAGTGAAATCGAATATATTGTTTCAACAATCAAACCATTGTTAGAATATTCAGATAAAAGAGATACCGAATATAACACACGCAGTATTTATGAATTAAATTCCGGTGCACGGCTGAAAATTAATATCTTAAAAATAATAAAGTGAAACCGAATATATTGTTTCAACAATCAAACCATTGTTAGAAAATTCAGTAAAAATAAATACTGAATATAAAACTCGCAATATTTATGAATTAAATTCCGGTGCAGTTCTAAAAATTAATATCTTAATAAATAATAAAGTGAAATCGAATATATTGTTTCAACAATCAAACCATTGTTAGAAAATTCAGGTAAAAGAGATACCGAATATAAAACACGCAATATTTATGAATTAAATTCTGGTGCACGTCTGATAATTAATTTCTTAATAAATAATAAATTGAAACCGAAAATGTTGTTTCAACAATCAAACCATTGTTAGAAAATTCAGATAAAAGAGATACCGAATATAAAACAAGCAATATTTACGAATTAAATTCCGGTGCATTTCTTAAAATTAAAATCTTAATAAATAATAAATTGAAATCGAATACGTTGTTTCAACAATCAAACCATTGTTAGAAAATTCAGATAAAAGAGATACCGAATATAAAACACGCAATATTTATGAATTAAATTCCGGTGCACGGCTGAAAATTAATATCTTAAAAAATAATAAAGTGAAACCGAATATATTTTTTCAACAATCAAACCATTGTTAGAAAATTCAGGTAAAAGATATACGGAATATAAAACACGCAATATTATTTACTTAAATTCTGGTGCACGTCTGAATATTAATTTCTTAATAAATAATAAAGTGAAACCGAATATATTGTTTCAACAATCAAACTATTGTTAGAAAATTCAGAAAAAGGAATACCGAATATAAAACTCGCGATATTTATGAATTAAATTCCGGTGCAGTTCTTAAAATTAACATCTTAATAAATAATAAAGGGAAAACGAATATATTGTTTCAACAATCAAACCATTGTTAGAAAATTCAGATAAAAGAGATACCGAATATAACACACGCAGTATTTATGAATTAAATTCCGGTGCACGGCTGAAAATAAATTTCTTAATAAATAATAAAGTGAAACCGAATATAATGTTTCAACAATCAAACCATTGTTAGAAATTTCAGTAAAAATAAATACCGAATATAAAACTCGCAATATTTATGAATTAAATTCCGGTGCAGTTCTTAAAATTAATATCTTAATAAATAATAAAGTGAAATCGAATATATTGTTTCAACAATCAAAGCATTGTTAGAAATATCAGGTAAAAGAGATACCGAATATAACACACGCATTATTTATGAATTAAATTCCGGTGCACGGCTGAAAATAAATTTCTTAATAAATAATAAAGTGAAACCGAATATATTGTTTCAACAATCAAACCATTGTTAGAAAATACAGTATAAATAAATACCGAATATAAAACACGCAATATTTATGAATTAAATTCCGGTGCAGTTCTTAAAATTAATATCTTAATAAATAATAAAGTGAAATCGAATATATTGTTTCAACAATCAAACCATTGTTAGAATATTCAGATAAAAGAGATACCGAATATAACACACGCAGTATTTATGAATTAAATTCCGGTGCACGGCTGAAAATTAATATCTTAAAAAATAATAAAGTGAAACCGAATATATTGTTTCAACAATCAAACCATTGCTGGAAAATTCAGTAAAAAGGAATACCGAATACAAAAGACGCAATATTTATGAATTAAATTCCGGTGCACGTCTGAAAATTAATTTCTTAATAAATAATAAAGTGAAACCGAATATATTGTTTCAACAATCAAACCATTGTTAGAAAATTCAGTAAAAATAAATACCGAATATAAAACACGCAATATTTACGAATTAAATTCCGGTGCAGTTCTTAAAATTAATATCTTATTAAATGATAAATTGAAATCGAATATATTTTTTCAACAATCAAACCATTGTTAGAAAATTCAGGTAAAAGAGATACCGAATATAAAACACGCAATATTTATGAATTAAATTCTGGTACACGTCTGATAATTAATTTCTTAATAAATAATAAATTGAAACCGAAAATGTTGTTTCAACAATCAAACCATTGTTAGAAAATTCAGATAAAAGAGATACCGAATATAAAACACGCAATATTTACGAATTAAATTCCGGTGCATTTCTTAAAATTAAAATCTTAATAAATAATAAATTGAAATCGAATACATTGTTTCAACAATCAAACCATTGTTAGAAAATTCAGATAAAAGAGATACCGAATATAAAACACGCAATATTTATGAATTAAATTCCGGTGCACGGCTGAAAATTAATATCTTAAAAAATAATAAAGTGAAACCGAATATATTTTTTCAACAATCAAACCATTGTTAGAAAATTCAGGTAAAAGATATACGGAATATAAAACACGCAATATTTTTTACTTAAATTCTGGTGCACGTCTGAATATTAATTTCTTAATAAATAATAAAGTGAAACCGAATATATTGTTTCAACAATCAAACTATTGTTAGAAAATTCAGAAAAAGGAATACCGAATATAAAACTCGCAATATTTATGAATTAAATTCCGGTGCAGTTCTTAAAATTAACATCTTAATAAATAATAAAGGGAAAACGAATATATTGTTTCAACAATCAAACCATTGTTAGAAAATTCAGATAAAAGAGATACCGAATATAAAACACGCAATATTTATGAATTAAATTCTGGTGCACGTCTGAAAATTAATTTCTTAATAAATAATAAAGTGAAACCGAATATAATGTTTCAAGAATCAAACCATTGTTAGAAATTTCAGTAAAAATAAATACCGAATATAAAACTCGCAATATTTATGAATTAAATTCCGGTGCAGTTCTTAAAATTAATATCTTAATAAATAATAAAGTGAAATCGAATATATTGTTTCAACAATCAAAGCATTGTTAGAAAATTCAGGTAAAAGAGATACCGAATATAACACACGCAGTATTTATGAATTAAATTCCGGTGCACGGCTGAAAATAAATTTCTTAATAAATAATAAAGTGAAACCGAATACATTGTTTCAACAATCAAACCATTATTAAGTTAAAATAATGCTATAAAAAGTGATAGAATATCTTTATTAAGACTTACGATCGTTTCATCGCACAATCGGCGACATTTTCAAAATCAATCATAATAGAAAATATTTTCACATTACTTAAAAACAATAATATAGTAAACAATGTCACGAGACATGAAGCATAATGAAAATATTGCAACCATAAAAAATAAAAATTAAATTAGCTATTTGCGCGCGTGGATTAATTTTCATATAATTTAAAAACAACAAGGTAAACAATGTCACGAGACATCAAGCATACTGAAAAACATTGCAAAACATAAAATAAAATAATATTAACTTGGCTATTTGCGAGTGTGGATTAATTTTTACTATTGTTTCTACAATTGCTTAGTATCTCTTTCCAAATTCTAGGTAAATCAAGGGACACAGAATCATTGCAAATATTCTCGTTGCGTAAAAATATTTCTATTGATTCTCGGACTATGGATGGAAAATAAAATCTTGATGGATAAATTAACTTGCTATTTTTAAATTCAATCTGTAAAGGTTCTTCGCTGCATAATCTGGCCAAAGCTGTGGTTCTTCTATTGTATTTGATGTCTGCTATATGTTCTTTGATTCTAGTTTTAAGTTTTCTGCTTGTCATACCTATATAAAACTGCTTTGTTCCATCTTCTTTGGTGAAAGGTATTTCGTATACTCCTGCTAATTGGTTGGACTCAATTTGATCTATTTTCTTGCATACTATATTTTTTATTTTCATGGATGGTTTTGCGACTAGGAAGATATTGAATTTATTGAGTTTATATTTTAAGCGTTCGAAGAAACCAGGAAAATATTGTAAAGTGGATAACGTGGAATTTTGTGGCTTGAAATTTCTCTTCTTTTTGTTCTTCAAGCTCTTAATTAATTTTTCTATGGTGCTTTCTTTGTATCCATTCTTTCTTGCAATATCATATATTTTATTTATTTCGTTATTTAAATGTTCAGGGGTACAAACTGTGAAAGCTCTCTGAATAGAATGTCTAAATGCAGAAACTTTGTATGAAAAAAGTGCTTGCGCATTATTAGGGATAATGGATTGACTGGCTATGGGCTTTGATCTATTTTCTTGCATACTATATTTTTTATTTTCATGGATGGTTTTGCGACTAAGGAAGATATTGAATTTATTGAGTTTATATTTTAAGCGTTCGAAGAAACCAGGAAAATATTGTAAAGTGGATAACGTGGAATTTTGTGGCTTGAAATTTCTCTTCTTTTTGTTCTTCAAGCTCTTAATTAATTTTTCTATGGTGCTTTCTTTGTATCCATTCTTTCTTGCAATATCATATATTTTATTTATTTCGTTATTTAAATGTTCAGGGGTACAAACTGTGAAAGCTCTCTGAATAGAATGTCTAAATGCAGAAACTTTGTATGAAAAAAGTGCTTGCGCATAATTCGGGATAATGGATTGACTGGCTATGGGCATTATTATATTATAGCATTATTTTAACTTAATTTGTTTATAAGTGATTATTATAAATGTTTTTATAATCAAACCATTGTTAGAAAATACAGTATAAATAAATACCGAATATAAAACACGCAATATTTATGAATTAAATTCCGGTGCAGTTCTTAAAATTAATATCTTAATAAATAATAAAGTGAAATCGAATACATTGTTTCAACAATCAAAGCATTGTTAGAAAATTCAGATAAAAGAGATACCGAATATAACACACGCAGTATTTATGAATTAAATTCCGGTGCACGGCTGAAAATAAATTTCTTAATAAATAATAAAGTGAAACCGAATATATTGTTTCAACAATCAAACCATTGTTAGAATATTCAGATAAAAGAGATACCGAATATAACACACGCAGTATTTATGAATTAAATTCCGGTGCACGGCTGAAAATTAATATCTTAAAAAATAATAAAGTGAAACCGAATATATTGTTTCAACAATCAAACCATTGTTAGAAAATTCAGTAAAAAGAAATACTTAATATAAAACTCGCAATATTTACGAATTAAATTCCGGTGCAGTTCTTAAAATTAATATCTTATTAAATGATAAATTGAAATCCAATATATTTTTTCAACAATCAAACCATTGTTAGAAAATTCAGGTAAAAGAGATACCGAATATAAAACACGCAATATTTATGAATTAAATTCTGGTGCACGTCTGATAATTAATTTCTTAATAAATAATAAACTGAAACCGAAAATGTTGTTTCAACAATCAAACCATTGTTAGAAAATTCAGATAAAAGAGATACCGAATATAAAACACGCAATATTTACGAATTAAATTCCGGTGCATTTCTTTAAATTAAAATCTTAATAAATAATAAATTGAAATCGAATACATTGTTTCAACAATCAAACCATTGTTAGAAAATTCAGATAAAAGAGATACCGAATATAAAACACGCAATATTTATGAATTAAATTCCGGTGCACGGCTGAAAATTAATATCTTAAAAAATAATAAAGTGAAACCGAATATATTTTTTCAACAATCAAACCATTGTTAGAAAATTCAGGTAAAAGATATACGGAATATGAAACACGCAATATTTTTTACTTAAATTCTGGTGCACGTCTGAATATTAATTTCTTAATAAATAATAAAGTGAAACCGAATATATTGTTTCTACAATCAAACCATTGTTAGAAAATTCAGAAAAAAGAATACCGAATATAAAACTCGCAATATTTATGAATTAAATTCCGGTGCAGTTCTTAAAATTAACATCTTAATAAATAATAAAGGGAAAACGAATATATTGTTTCAACAATCAAACCATTGTTAGAAAATTCAGATAAAAGAGATACCGAATATAAAACACGCAATATTTATGAATTAAATTCTGGTGCACGTCTGAAAATCAATTTCTTAATAAATAATAAAGTGAAACCGAATATAATGTTTCAACAATCAAACCATTGTTAGAAATTTCAGTAAAAATAAATACCGAATATAAAACTCGCAATATTTATGAATTAAATTCCGGTGCAGATCTTAAAATTAATATCTTAATAAATAATAAAGTGAAATCGAATATATTGTTTCAACAATCAAAGCATTGTTAGAAAATTCAGGTAAAAGAGATACCGAATATAACACACGCAGTATTTATGAATTAAATTCCGGTGCACGGCTGAAAATAAATTTCTTAATATATAATAAAGTAAAACCGAATATATTGTTTCAACAATCAAACCATTGTTAGAAAATTCAGTAAAAATAAATACCGAATATAAAACATGCAATATTTATGAATTAAATTCCGGTGCAGTTCTTTAAATTAATAACATAATAAATAATAAAGTGAAATCGAATATATTGTTTCAACAATCAAACCATTGTTAGAATATTCAGATAAAAGAGATACCGAATATAACACACGCAGTATTTATGAATTAAATTCCGGTGCACGGCTGAAAATTAATATCTTAAAAAATAATAAAGTGAAACCGAATATATTGTTTCAACAATCAAACCATTGTTAGAAAATTCAGTAAAAAGAAATACTGAATATAAAACTCGCAATATTTATGAATTAAATTCCGGTGCAGTTCTTAAAACTAATATCTTAATAAATAATAAAGTGAAATCGAATATATTATTTCAACAATCAAACCATTGTTAGAATATTCAGATAAAAGAGATACCGAATATAACACACGCAGTATTTATGAATTAAATTCCGGTGCACGGCTGAAAATTAATATCTTAAAAAATAATAAAGTGAAACCGAATATATTGTTTCAACAATCAAACCATTGTTAGAAAATTCAGTAAAAATAAATACCGAATATAAAACACGCAATATTTACGAATTAAATTCCGGTGCAGTTCTTAAAATTAATATCTTATTAAATGATAAATTGAAATCGAATATATTTTTTCAACAATCAAACCATTGTTAGAAAATTCAGGTAAAAGAGATACCGAATATAAAACACGCAATATTTATGAATTAAATTCTGGTGCACGTCTGATAATTAATTTCTTAATAAATAATAAATTGAAACCGAAAATGTTGTTTCAACAATCAAACCATTGTTAGAAAATTCAGATAAAAGAGATACCGAATATAAAACACGCAATATTTACGAATTAAATTCCGGTGCATTTCTTAAAATTAAAATCTTAATAAATAATAAATTGAAATCGAATACATTGTTTCAACAATCAAACCATTGTTAGAAAATTCAGATAAAAGAGATACCGAATATAAAACACGCAATATTTACGAATTAAATTCCGGTGCACGGCTGAAAATTAATATCTTAAAAAATAATAAAGTGAAACCGAATATATTTTTTCAACAATCAAACCATTGTTAGAAAATTCAGGTAAAAGATATACGGAATATAAAACACGCAATATTTTTTACTTAAATTCTGGTGCACGTCTGAATATTAATTTCTTAATAAATAATAAAGTGAAACCGAATATATTGTTTCAACAATCAAACTATTGTTAGAAAATTCAGAAAAAGGAATACCGAATATAAAACTCGCAATATTTATGACTTAAATTCCGGTGCAGTTCTTAAAATTAACATCTTAATAAATAATAAAGGGAAAACGAATATATTGTTTCAACAATCAAACCATTGTTAGAAAATTCAGATAAAAGAGATACCGAATATAAAACACGCAATATTTATGAATTAAATTCTGGTGCACGTCTGAAAATTAATTTCTTAATAAATAATAAAGTGAAACCGAATATAATGTTTCAACAATCAAACCATTGTTAGAAATTTCAGTAAAAATAAATACCGAATATAAAACTCGCAATATTTATGAATTAAGTTCCGGTGCAGTTCTTAAAATTAATATCTTAATATATAATAAAGTGAAATCGAATATATTGTTTCAACAATCAAAGCATTGTTAGAAAATTCAGGTAAAAGAGATACCGAATATAACACACGCAGTATTTATGAATTAAATTCCGGTGCACGGCTGAAAATAAATTTCTTAATAAATAATAAAGTTAAACCGAATATATTGTTTCAACAATCAAACCATTGTTAGAATATTCAGATAAAAGAGATACCGAATATAACACACGCAGTATTTATGAATTAAATTCCGGTGCACGGCTGAAAATTAATATCTTAAAAAATAATAAAGTGAAACCGAATATATTGTTTCAACAATCAAACCATTGTTAGAAAATTCAGTAAAAAGAAATACTGAATATAAAACTCGCAATATTTACGAATTAAATTCCGGTGCAGTTCTTAAAATTAATATCTTATTAAATGATAAATTGAAATCCAATACATTTTTTCAACAATCAAACCATTGTTAGAAAATTCAGGTAAAAGAGATACCGAATATAAAACACGCAATATTTATGAATTAAATTCTGGTGCACGTCTGATAATTAATTTCTTAATAAATAATAAATTGAAACCGAAAATGTTGTTTCAACAATCAAACCATTGTTAGAAAATTCAGATAAAAGAGATACCGAATATAAAACACGCAATATTTACGAATTAAATACCGGTGCATTTCTTAAAATTAAAATCTTAATAAATAATAAATTGAAATCGAATACATTGTTTCAACAATCAAACCATTGTTAGAAAATTCAGATAAAAGAGATACCGAATATAAAACACGCAATATTTATGAATTAAATTCCGGTGCACGGCTGAAAATTAATATCTTAAAAAATAATAAAGTGAAACCGAATATATTTTTTCAACAATCAAACCATTGTTAGAAAATTCAGGTAAAAGATATACGAAATATAAAACACGCAATATTTTTTACTTAAATTCTGGTGCACGTCTGAATATTAATTTCTTAATAAATGATAAATTGAAATCGAATATATTTTTTCAACAATCAAACCATTGTTAGAAAATTCAGGTAAAAGAGATACCGAATATAAAACACGCAATATTTATGAATTAAATTCTGGTGCACGTCTGATAATTAATTTCTTAATAAATAATAAATTGAAACCGAAAATGTTGTTTCAACAATCAAACCATTGTTAGAAAATTCAGATAAAAGAGATACCGAATATAAAACACGCAATATTTACGAATTAAATTCCGGTGCATTTCTTAAAATTAAAATCTTAATAAATAATAAATTGAAATCGAATACATTGTTTCAACAATCAAACCATTGTTAGAAAATTCAGATAAAAGAGATACCGAATATAAAACACGCAATATTTACGAATTAAATTCCGGTGCACGGCTGAAAATTAATATCTTAAAAAATAATAAAGTGAAACCGAATATATTTTTTCAACAATCAAACCATTGTTAGAAAATTCAGGTAAAAGATATACGGAATATAAAACACGCAATATTTTTTACTTAAATTCTGGTGCACGTCTGAATATTAATTTCTTAATAAATAATAAAGTGAAACCGAATATATTGTTTCAACAATCAAACTATTGTTAGAAAATTCAGAAAAAGGAATACCGAATATAAAACTCGCAATATTTATGAATTAAATTCCGGTGCAGTTCTTAAAATTAACATCTTAATAAATAATAAAGGGAAAACGAATATATTGTTTCAACAATCAAACCATTGTTAGAAAATTCAGATAAAAGAGATACCGAATATAAAACACGCAATATTTATGAATTA
The DNA here is from genome assembly GCA_963932465.1 of Maratus speciosus. Classification (NCBI taxonomy): domain Eukaryota; kingdom Metazoa; phylum Arthropoda; class Arachnida; order Araneae; family Salticidae; genus Maratus; species Maratus speciosus. Next base: position 11,112 of record CAWVRF010000708.1, read on the forward strand.
AATTCTGGTGCACGTCTGAAAATTAATTTCTTAATAAATAATAAAGTGAAACCGAATATAATGTTTCAACAATCAAACCATTGTTAGAAATTTCAGTAAAAATAAATACCGAATATAAAACTCGCAATATTTATGAATTAAGTTCCGGTGCAGTTCTTAAAATTAATATCTTAATATATAATAAAGTGAAATCGAATATATTGTTTCAACAATCAAAGCATTGTTAGAAAATTCAGGTAAAAGAGATACCGAATATAACACACGCAGTATTTATGAATTAAATTCCGGTGCACGGCTGAAAATAAATTTCTTAATAAATAATAAAGTGAAACCGAATATATTGTTTCAACAATCAAACCATTGTTAGAATATTCAGATAAAAGAGATACCGAATATAACACACGCAGTATTTATGAATTAAATTCCGGTGCACGGCTGAAAATTAATATCTTAAAAAATAATAAAGTGAAACCGAATATATTGTTTCAACAATCAAACCATTGTTAGAAAATTCAGTAAAAAGAAATACTGAATATAAAACTCGCAATATTTACGAATTAAATTCCGGTGCAGTTCTTAAAATTAATATCTTATTAAATGATAAATTGAAATCCAATACATTTTTTCAACAATCAAACCATTGTTAGAAAATTCAGGTAAAAGAGATACCGAATATAAAACACGCAATATTTATGAATTAAATTCTGGTGCACGTCTGATAATTAATTTCTTAATAAATAATAAATTGAAACCGAAAATGTTGTTTCAACAATCAAACCATTGTTAGAAAATTCAGATAAAAGAGATACCGAATATAAAACACGCAATATTTACGAATTAAATTCCGGTGCATTTCTTAAAATTAAAATCTTAATAAATAATAAATTGAAATCGAATACATTGTTTCAACAATCAAACCATTGTTAGAAAATTCAGATAAAAGAGATACCGAATATAAAACACGCAATATTTATGAATTAAATTCCGGTGCACGGCTGAAAATTAATATCTTAAAAAATAATAAAGTGAAACCGAATATATTTTTTCAACAATCAAACCATTGTTAGAAAATTCAGGTAAAAGATATACGAAATATAAAACACGCAATATTTTTTACTTAAATTCTGGTGCACGTCTGAATATTAATTTCTTAATAAATAATAAAGTGAAACCGAATATATTGTTTCTACAATCAAACCATTGTTAGAAAATTCAGAAAAAGGAATACCGAATATAAAACTCGCAATATTTATGAATTAAATTCCGGTGCAGTTCTTAAAATTAACATCTTAATAAATAATAAAGGGAAAACGAATATATTGTTTCAACAATCAAACCATTGTTAGAAAATTCAGATAAAAGAGATACCGAATATAAAACACGCAATATTTATGAATTAAATTCTGGTGCACGTCTGAAAATTAATTTCTTAATAAATAATAAAGTGAAACGGAATATAATGTTTCAACAATCAAACCATTGTTAGAAATTTCAGTAAAAATAAATACCGAATATAAAACTCGCAATATTTATGAATTAAATTCCGGTGCAGATCTTAAAATTAATATCTTAATAAATAATAAAGTGAAATCGAATATATTGTTTCAACAATCAAAGCATTGTTAGAAAATTCAGGTAAAAGAGATACCGAATATAACACACGCAGTATTTATGAATTAAATTCCGGTGCACGGCTGAAAATAAATTTCTTAATATATAATAAAGTGAAACCGAATATATTGTTTCAACAATCAAACCATTGTTAGAAAATACAGTATAAATAAATACCGAATATAAAACACGCAATATTTATGAATTAAATTCCGGTGCACGTCTGAAAATTAATATCTTAATAAATAATAAAGTGAAACCGAATATATTGTTTCAACAATCAAACCATTGTTAGAAAATTCAGTAAAAATAAATACCGAATATAAAACATGCAATATTTATGAATTAAATTCCGGTGCAGTTCTTTAAATTAATAACATAATAAATAATAAAGTGAAATCGAATATATTGTTTCAACAATCAAACCATTGTTAGAATATTCAGATAAAAGAGATACCGAATATAACACACGCAGTATTTATGAATTAAATTCCGGTGCACGGCTGAAAATTAATATCTTATAAAATAATAAAGTGAAACCGAATATAATGTTTCAACAATCAAACCATTGTTAGAAATTTCAGTAAAAATAAATACCGAATATAAAACTCGCAATATTTATGAATTAAATTCCGGTGCAGTTCTTAAAATTAATATCTTAATAAATAATAAAGTGAAATCGAATATATTGTTTCAACAATCAAAGCATTGTTAGAAAATTCAGGTAAAAGAGATACCGAATATAACACACGCAGTATTTATGAATTAAATTCCGGTGCACGGCTGAAAATAAATTTCTTAATAAATAATAAAGTGAAACCGAATATAATGTTTCAACAATCAAACCATTGTTAGAAATTTCAGTAAAAATAAATACCGAATATAAAACTCGCAATATTTATGAATTAAATTCCGGGGCAGTTCTAAAAATTAATATCTTAATAAATAATAAAGTGAAATCGAATATATTGTTTCAACAATCAAACCATTGTTAGAATATTCAGATAAAAGAGATACCGAATATAACACACGCAGTATTTATGAATTAAATTCCGGTGCACGGCTGAAAATTAATATCTTAAAAATAATAAAGTGAAACCGAATATATTGTTTCAACAATCAAACCATTGTTAGAAAATTCAGTAAAAAGAAATACTGAATATAAAACTCGCAATATTCAACAATATTCGCAATAATAATATTCGCAAACAATTCGCAATATTTCTAACAATGGTTTGATTGTAGAAACAATATATTCGGTTTCACTTTATTATTTATTAAGAAATTAATATTCAGACGTGCACCAGAATTTAAGTAAAAAATATTGCGTGTTTTATATTCCGTATATCTTTTACCTGAATTTTCTAACAATGGTTTGATTGTTGAAAAAATATATTCGGTTTCACTTTATTATTTTTTAAGATATTAATTTTCAGCCGTGCACCGGAATTTAATTCATAAATATTGCGTGTTTTATATTCGGTATCTCTTTTATCTGAATTTTCTAACAATGGTTTGATTGTTGAAACAATGTATTCGATTTCAATTTATTATTTATTAAGATTTTAATTTTAAGAAATGCACCGGAATTTAATTCGTAAATATTGCGTGTTTTATATTCGGTATCTCTTTTATCTGAATTTTCTAACAATGGTTTGATTGTTGAAACAACATTTTCGGTTTCAATTTATTATATATTAAGAAATTAATTATCAGACGTGCACCAGAATTTAATTCATGAATATTGCGTGTTTTATATTCGGTATCTCTTTTACCTGAATTTTCTAACAATGGTTTGATTGTTGAAAAAATATATTGGATTTCAATTTATCATTTAATAAGATATTAATTTTAAGAACTGCACCGGAATTTAATTCGTAAATATTGCGAGTTTTATATTCAGTATTTCTTTTTACTGAATTTTCTAACAATGGTTTGATTGTTGAAACAATATATTCGGTTTCACTTTATTATTTTTTAAGATATTAATTTTCAGCCGTGCACCGGAATTTAATTCATAAATACTGCGTGTGTTATATTCGGTATCTCTTTTATCTGAATATTCTAACAATGGTTTGATTGTTGAAACAATATATTCGGTTTCACTTTATTATTTATTAAGAAATTTATTTTCAGCCGTGCACCGGAATTTAATTCATAAATACTGCGTGTGTTATATTCGGTATCTCTTTTACCTGAATTTTCTAACAATGCTTTGATTGTTGAAACAATATATTCGATTTCACTTTATTATTTATTAAGATATTAATTTTAAGAACTGCACCGGAATTTAATTCATAAATATTGCGTGTTTTATATTCGGTATTTATTTATACTGTATTTTCTAACAATGGTTTGATTGTTGAAACAATAAATTCGGTTTCACTTTATTATTTATTAAGAAATTTATTTTCAGCCGTGCACCGGAATTTAATTCATAAATACTGCGTGTGTTATATTCGGTATCTCTTTTACCTGAATTTTCTAACAATGCTTTGATTGTTGAAAAAATATATTCGATTTCAATTTATCATTTAATAAGATATTAATTTTAAGAACTGCACCGGAATTTAATTCGTAAATATTGCGTGTTTTATATTCGGTATTTATTTTTACTGAATTTTCTAACAATGGTTTGATTGTTGAAACAATATATTCGGTTTCACTTTATTATTTTTTAAGATATTAATTTTCAGCCGTGCACCGGAATTTAATTCATAAATACTGCGTATGTTATATTCGGTATCTCTATTATCTGAATATTCTAACAATTGTTTGATTGTTGAAACAATATATTCGATTTCACTTTATTATTTATTAAGTTATTAATTTAAAGAACTGCACCGGAATTTAATTCATAAATATTGCGTCTTTTGTATTCGGTTTTCCTTTTTACTGAATTTTCCAGCAATGGTTTGATTGTTGAAACAATATATTCGGTTTCACTTTATTATTTTTTAAGATATTAATTTTCAGCCGTGCACCGGAATTTAATTCATAAATACTGCGTGTGTTATATTCGGTATCTCTTTTATCTGAATATTCTAACAATGGTTTGATTGTTGAAACAATATATTCGATTTCACTTTATTATTTATTAAGATATTAATTTTTAGAACTGCACCGGAATTTAATTCATAAATATTGCGAGTTTTATATTCAGTATTTCTTTTTACTGAATTTTCTGACAATGGTTTGATTGTTGAAACAATATATTCGGTTTCACTTTATTATTTTTTAAGATATTAATTTTCAGCCGTGCACCGGAAATTAATTCATTAATACTGCGTGTGTTATATTCGGTATCTCTTTTATCTGAATATTCTAACAATGGTTTGATTGTTGAAACAATATATTCGGTTTCACTTTATTATTTATTAAGAAATTTATTTTCAGCCGTGCACCGGAATTTAATTCATAAATACTGCGTGTGTTATATTCGGTATCTCTTTTACCTGAATTTTCTAACAATGCTTTGATTGTTGAAACAATATATTCGATTTCACTTTATTATTTATTAAGATATTAATTTTAAGAACTGCACCGGAATTTAATTCATAAATATTGCGAGATTTATATTCGGTATTCCTTTTTCTGAATTTTCTAACAATAGTTTGATTGTTGAAACAATATATTCGGTTTCACTTTATTATTTGTTAAGAAATTAATATTCAGACGTGCACCAGAATTTAAGTAAAAAATATTGCGTGTTTTATATTCCGTATATCTTTTACCTGAATTTTCTAACAATGGTTTGATTGTTGAAAAAATATATTCGGTTTCACTTTATTATTTTTTAAGATATTAATTTTCAGCCGTGCACCGGAATTTAATTCATAAATATTGCGTGTTTTATATTCGGTATCTCTTTTATCTGAATTTTCTAACAATGGTTTGATTGTTGAAACAATGTATTCGATTTCAATTTATTATTTATTAAGATTTTAATTTTAAGAAATGCACCGGAATTTAATTCGTAAATATTGCGTGTTTTATATTCGGTATCTCTTTTATCTGAATTTTCTAACAATGGTTTGATTGTTGAAACAACATTTTCGGTTTCAATTTATTATTTATTAAGAAATTAATTATCAGACGTGCACCAGAATTTAATTCATAAATATTGCGTGTTTTATATTCGGTATCTCTTTTACCTGAATTTTCTAACAATGGTTTGATTGTTGAAAAAATATATTCGATTTCAATTTATCATTTAATAAGATATTAATTTTAAGAACTGCACCGGAATTTAATTCGTAAATATTGCGTGTTTTATATTCGGTATTTATTTTTACTGAATTTTCTAACAATGGTTTGATTGTTGAAACAATATATTCGGTTTCACTTTATTATTTTTTAAGATATTAATTTTCAGCCGTGCACCGGAATTTAATTCATAAATACTGCGTATGTTATATTCGGTATCTCTATTATCTGAATATTCTAACAATGGTTTGATTGTTGAAACAATATATTCGATTTCACTTTATTATTTATTAAGTTATTAATTTAAAGAACTGCACCGGAATTTAATTCATAAATATTGCGTGTTTTATATTCGGTATCTATTTTTATTGTATTTTCTAACAATGGTTTGATTGTTGAAACAATATATTCGGTTTCACTTTATTATTTATTAAGAAATTTATTTTCAGACGTGCACCGGAATTTAATTCATAAATATTGCGTCTTTTGTATTCGGTATTCCTTTTTACTGAATTTTGCAGCAATGGTTTGATTGTTGAAACAATATATTCGGTTTCACTTTATTATTTTTTAAGATATTAATTTTCAGCCGTGCACCGGAATTTAATTCATAAATACTGCGTGTGTTATATTCGGTATCTCTTTTATCTGAATATTCTAACAATGTTTTGATTGTTGAAACAATATATTCGATTTCACTTTATTATTTATTAAGATATTAATTTTTAGAACTGCACCGGAATTTAATTCATAAATATTGCGAGTTTTATATTCAGTATTTCTTTTTACTGAATTTTCTAACAATGGTTTGATTGTTGAAACAATATATTCGGTTTCACTTTATTATTTTTAAGATATTAATTTTCAGCCGTGCACCGGAATTTAATTCATAAATACTGCGTGTGTTATATTCGGTATCTCTTTTATCTGAATATTCTAACAATGGTTTGATTGTTGAAACAATATATTCGATTTCGCTTTATTATTTATTATGTTATTAATTTAAAGAACTGCACCGGAATTTAATTCATAAATATTGCGTGTTTTATATTCGGTATTTATTTATACTGTATTTTCTAACAATGGTTTGATTGTTGAAACAATACATTCGGTTTCACTTTATTATTTATTAAGAAATTTATTTTCAGCCGTGCACCGGAATTTAATTCATAAATACTGCGTGTGTTATATTCGGTATCTCTTTTACCTGAATTTTCTAACAATGCTTTGATTGTTGAAACAACATATTCGATTTCACTTTATTATTTATTAAGATATTAATTTTAAGAACTGCACCGGAATTTAATTCATAAATATTGCGAGTTTTATATTCGGTATTTATTTTTACTGAAATTTCTAACAATGGTTTGATTGTTGAAACATTATATTCGGTTTCAATTTATTATTTATTAAGATTTTAATTTTAATAAATGCACCGGAATTTAATTCGTAAATATTGCGTGTTTTATATTCGGTATCTCTTTTATCTGAATTTTCTAACAATGGTTTGATTGTTGAAACAACATTTTCGGTTTCAATTTATTATTTATTAAGAAATTAATTATCAGACGTGCACCAGAATTTAATTCATAAATATTGCGTGTTTTATATTCGGTATCTCTTTTACCTGAATTTTCTAACAATGGTTTGATTGTTGAAAAAATATATTCGATTTCAATTTATCATTTAATAAGATATTAATTTTAAGAACTGCACCGGAATTTAATTCGTAAATATTGCGTGTTTTATATTCGGTATTTATTTTTACTGAATTTTCTAACAATGGTTTGATTGTTGAAACAATATATTCGGTTTCACTTTATTATTTTTTAAGATATTAATTTTCAGCCGTGCACCGGAATTTAATTCATAAATACTGCGTATGTTATATTCGGTATCTCTATTATCTGAATATTCTAACAATGGTTTGATTGTTGAAACAATATATTCGATTTCACTTTATTATTTATTAAGTTATTAATTTAAAGAACTGCACCGGAATTTAATTCATAAATATTGCGTGTTTTATATTCGGTATCTATTTTTATTGTATTTTCTAACAATGGTTTGATTGTTGAAACAATATATTCGGTTTCACTTTATTATTTATTAAGAAATTTATTTTCAGACGTGCACCGGAATTTAATTCATAAATATTGCGTCTTTTGTATTCGGTATTCCTTTTTACTGAATTTTCCAGCAATGGTTTGATTGTTGAAACAATATATTCGGCTTCACTTTATTATTTTTTAAGATATTAATTTTCAGCCGTGCACCGGAATTTAATTCATAAATACTGCGTGTGTTATATTCGGTATCTCTTTTATCTGAATATTCTAACAATGTTTTGATTGTTGAAACAATATATTCGATTTCACTTTATTATTTATTAAGATATTAATTTTTAGAACTGCACCGGAATTTAATTCATAAATATTGCGAGATTTATATTCAGTATTTCTTTTTACTGAATTTTCTAACAATGGTTTGATTGTTGAAACAATATATTCGGTTTCACTTTATTATTTTTAAGATATTAAATTTCAGCCGTGCACCGGAATTTAATTCATAAATACTGCGTGTGTTATATTCGGTATCTCTTTTATCTGAATATTCTAACAATGGTTTGATTGTTGAAACAATATATTCGATTTCACTTTATTATTTATTATGATATTAATTTAAAGAACTGCACCGGAATTTAATTCATAAATATTGCGTGTTTTATATTCGGTATTTATTTATACTGTATTTTCTAACAATGGTTTGATTGTTGAAACAATACATTCGGTTTCACTTTATTATTTATTAAGAAATTTATTTTCAGCCGTGCACCGGAATTTAATTCATAAATACTGCGTGTGTTATATTCGGTATCTCTTTTACCTGAATTTTCTAACAATGCTTTGATTGCTGAAACAACATATTCGATTTCACTTTATTATTTATTAAGATATTAATTTTAAGAACTGCACCGGAATTTAATTCATAAATATTGCGAGTTTTATATTCGGTATTTATTTTTACTGAAATTTCTAACAATGGTTTGATTGTTGAAACATTATATTCGGTTTTACTTTATTATTTATTAAGAAATTAATTATCAGACGTGCACCAGAATTTAATTCATAAATATTGCGTGTTTTATATTCGGTATCTCTTTTACCTGAATTTTCTAATAATGGTTTGATTGTTGAAACAATATATTCGATTTCACTTTATTATTTATTAAGTTATTAATTTAAAGAACTGCACCGGAATATAATTCATAAATATTGCGTCTTTTATATTCGGTATCTATTTTTACTGTATTTTCTAACAATGGTTTGATTGTTGAAACAATATATTCGGTTTCACTTTATTATTTATTAAGAAATTTATTTTCAGACGTGCACCGGAATTTAATTCACAAATATTGCGTCTTTTATATTCGGTATTCCTTTTTACTGAATTTTCCAGCAATGGTTTGATTATTGAAACAATATATTCGGTTTCACTTTATTATTTTTTAAGATATTAATTTTCAGCCGTGCACCGGAATTTAATTCATAAATACTGCGTGTGTTATATTCGGTATCTCTTTTATCTGAATATTCTAACAATGGTTTGATTGTTGAAATAATATATTCGATTTCACTTTATTATTTATTAAGATATTAGTTTTAAGAACTGCACCGGAATTTAATTCATAAATATTGCGAGTTTTATATTCAGTATTTCTTTTTACTGAATTTTCTAACAATGGTTTGATTGTTGAAACAATATATTCGGTTTCACTTTATTATTTTTTAAGATATTAATTTTCAGCCGTGCACCGGAATTTAATTCATAAATACTGCGTGTGTTATATTCGGTATCTCTTTTATCTGAATATTCTAACAATGGTTTGATTGTTGAAACAATATATTCGATTTCACTTTATTATTTATTATGTTATTAATTTAAAGAACTGCACCGGAATTTAATTCATAAATATTGCATGTTTTATATTCGGTATTTATTTTTACTGAATTTTCTAACAATGGTTTGATTGTTGAAACAATATATTCGGTTTCACTTTATTATTTATTAAGATATTAATTTTCAGACGTGCACCGAAATTTAATTCATAAATATTGCATGTTTTATATTCGGTATTTATTTATACTGTATTTTCTAACAATGGTTTGATTGTTGAAACAATATATTCGGTTTCACTTTATTATTTATTAAGAAATTTATTTTCAGCCGTGCACCGGAATTTAATTCATAAATACTGCGTGTGTTATATTCGGTATCTCTTTTACCTGAATTTTCTAACAATGCTTTGATTGTTGAAACAATATATTCGATTTCACTTTATTATTTATTAAGATATTAATTTTAAGATCTGCATCGGAATTTAATTCATAAATATTGCGAGTTTTATATTCGGTATTTATTTTTACTGAAATTTCTAACAATGGTTTGATTGTTGAAACATTATATTCGGTTTCACTTTATTATTTATTAAGAAATTAATTTTCAGACGTGCACCAGAATTTAATTCATAAATATTGCGTGTTTTATATTCGGTATCTCTTTTATCTGAATTTTCTAACAATGGTTTGATTGTTGAAACAATATATTCGTTTTCCCTTTATTATTTATTAAGATGTTAATTTTAAGAACTGCACCGGAATTTAATTCATAAATATTGCGAGTTTTATATTCGGTATTCCTTTTTCTGAATTTTCTAACAATGGTTTGATTGTAGAAACAATATATTCGGTTTCACTTTATTATTTATTTAGGAATTAATATTCAGACGTGCACCAGAATTTAAGTAAAAAATATTGCGTGTTTTATATTCCGTATATCTTTTACCTGAATTTTCTAACAATGGTTTGATTGTTGAAAAAATATATTCGGTTTCACTTTATTATTTTTTAAGATATTAATTTTCAGCCGTGCACCGGAATTTAATTCATAAATATTGCGTGTTTTATATTCGGTGTCTCTTTTATCTGAATTTTCTAACAATGGTTTGATTGTTGAAACAATGTATTCGATTTCAATTTATTATTTATTAAGATTTTAATTTTAAGAAATGCACCGGAATTTAATTCGTAAATATTGCGTGTTCGGTATCTCTTTTATCTGAATTTTCTGACAATGGTTTGATTGTTGAAACAACATTTTCGGTTTCAATTTATTATTTATTAAGAAATTAATTATCAGACGTGCACCAGAAATTAATTCATAAATATTGCGTGTTTTATATTCGGTATCTCTTTTACCTGAATTTTCTAACAATGGTTTGATTGTTGAAAAAATATATTCGATTTCAATTTATCATTTAATAAGATATTAATTTTAAGAACTGCACCGGAATTTAATTCGTAAATATTGCGTGTTTTATATTCGGTATTTCTTTTTACTGAATTTTCTAACAATGGTTTGATTGTTGAAACAATATATTCGGTTTCACTTTATTATTTTTTAATGTATTAATTTTCAGCCGTGCACCGGAATTTAATTCATAAATACTGCGTGTGTTATATTCGGTATCTCTATTATCTGAATATTCTAACAATGGTTTGATTGTTGAAACAATATATTCGATTTCACTTTATTATTTATTAAGTTATTAATTTAAAGAACTGCACCGGAATTTAATTCATAAATATTGCGTGTTTTATATTCGGTATCTATTTTTACTGTATTTTCTAACAATGGTTTGATTGTTGAAACAATATATTCGGTTTCACTTTATTATTTATTAAGAAATTTATTTTCAGACGTGCACCGGAATTTAATTCATAAATATTGCGTCTTTTATATTCGGTATTCCTTTTTACTGAATTTTCCAGCAATGGTTTGATTGTTGAAACAATATATTCGGTTTCACTTTATTATTTTTTAAGATATTAATTTTCAGCCGTGCACCGGAATTTAATTCATAAATACTGCGTGTGTTATATTCGGTATCTCTTTTATCTGAATATTCTAACAATGGTTTGATTGTTGAAACAATATATTCGATTTCACTTTATTATTTATTAAGATATTAATTTTTAGAACTGCACCGGAATTTAATTCATAAATATTGCGAGTTTTATATTCAGTATTTCTTTTTACTGAATTTCCTAACAATGGTTTGATTGTTGAAACAATATATTCGGTTTCACTTTATTATTTTTTAAGATATTAATTTTCAGCCGTGCATCGGAATTTAATTCATAAATACTGCGTGTGTTATATTCGGTATCACTTTTATCTGAATATTCTAACAATGGTTTGATTGTTGAAACAATATATTCAATTTCACTTTATTATTTATTAAGATATTAATTTTCAGACGTGCACCGGAATTTAATTCATAAATATTGCGTGTTTTATATTCGGTATTTATTTATACTGTATTTTCTAACAATGGTTTGATTGTTGAAACAATATATTCGGTTTCACTTTATTATTTATTAAGAAATGTATTTTCAGCCGTGCACCGGAATTTAATTCATAAATACTGCGTGTGTTATATTCGGTATCTCTTTTACCTGAATTTTCTAACAATGCTTTGATTGTTGAAACAATATATTCGATTTCACTTTATTATTTATTAAGATATTAATTTTAAGAACTGCACCGGAATTTAATTCATAAATATTGCGAGTTTTATATTCGGTATTTATTTTTACTGAAATTTCTAACAATGGTTTGATTGTTGAAACATTATATTCGGTTTCACTTTATTATTTATTAAGAAATTAATTTTCAGACGTGCACCAGAATTTAATTCATAAATATTGCGTGTTTTATATTCGGTATCTCTTTTATCTGAATTTTCTAACAATGGTTTGATTGTTGAAACAATATATTCGTTTTCCCTTTATTATTTATTAAGATGTTAATTTTAAGGACTGCATCGGAATTTAATTCATAAATATTGCGAGTTTTATATTCGGTATTTATTTTTCTGAATTTTCTAACAATAGTTTGATTGTTGAAACAATATATTCGGTTTCACTTTATTATTTATTAAGAAATTAATATTCAGACGTGCACCAGAATTTAAGTAAAAAATATTGCGTGTTTTATATTCCGTATATCTTTTACCTGAATTTTCTAACAATGGTTTGATTGTTGAAAAAATATATTCGGTTTCACTTTATTATTTTTTAAGATATTAATTTTCAGCCGTGCACCGGAATTTAATTCATAAATATTGCGTGTTTTATATTCGGTATCTCTTTTATCTGAATTTTCTAACAATGGTTTGATTGTTGAAACAATGTATTCGATTTCAATTTATTATTTATTAAGATTTTAATTTTAAGAAATGCACCGGAATTTAATTCGTAAATATTGCGTGTTTTATATTCGATATCTCTTTTATCTGAATTTTCTAACAATGGTTTGATTGTTGAAACTACATTTTCGGTTTCAATTTATTATTTATTAAGAAATTAATTATCAGACGTGCACCAGAATTTAATTCATAAATATTGCGTGTTTTATATTCGGTATCTCTTTTACCTGAATTTTCTAACAATGGTTTGATTGTTGAAAAAATATATTCGATTTCAATTTATCATTTAATAAGATATTAATTTTAAGAACTGCACCGGAATTTAATTCGTAAATATTGCGTGTTTTATATTCGGTATTTATTTTTACTGAATTTTCTAACAATGGTTTGATTGTTGAAACAATATATTCGGTTTCACTTTATTATTTTTTAAGATATTAATTTTCAGCCGTGCACCGGAATTTAATTCATAAATACTGCGTGTGTTATATTCGGTATCTCTATTATCTGAATATTCTAACAATGGTTTGATTGTTGAAACAATATATTCGATTTCACTTTATTATTTATTAAGTTATTAATTTAAAGAACTGCACCGGAATTTAATTCATAAATATTGCGTGTTTTATATTCGGTATCTATTTTTACTGTATTTTCTAACAATGGTTTGATTGTTGAAACAATATATTCGGTTTCACTTTATTATTTATTAAGAAATTTATTTTCAGACGTGCACCGGAATTTAATTCATAAATATTGCGTCTTTTGTATTCGGTATTCCTTTTTACTGAATTTTCCAGCAATGGTTTGATTGTTGAAACAATATATTCGGTTTCACTTTATTATTTTTTAAGATATTAATTTTCAGCCGTGCACCGGAATTTAATTCATAAATATTGCGTGTGTTATATTCGGTATCTCTTTTATCTGAATATTCTAACAATGGTTTGATTGTTGAAACAATATATTCGATTTCACTTTATTATTTATTAAGATATTAATTTTTAGAACAGCACCGGAATTTAATTCATAAATATTGCGAGTTTTATATTCAGTATTTCTTTTTACTGAATTTTCTAACAATGGTTTGATTGTTGAAACAATATATTCGGTTTCACTTTATTATTTTTTAAGATATTAATTTTCAGCCGTGCACCGGAATTTAATTCATAAATACTGCGTGTGTTATATTCGGTATCTCTTTTATCTGAATATTCTAACAATGGTTTGATTGTTGAAACAATATATTCGATTTCACTTTATTATTTATTATGTTATTAATTTAAAGAACTGCACCGGAATTTAATTCATAAATATTGCGTGTTTTATATTCGGTATTTATTTTTACTGAATTTTCTAACAATGGTTTGATTGTTGAAACAATATATTCGATTTCACTTTATTATTTATTAAGATATTAATTTTTAGAACTGCACCGGAATTTAATTCATAAATATTGCGAGTTTTATATTCAGTATTTCTTTTTACTGAATTTTCTAACAATGGTTTGATTGTTGAAACAATATATTCGGTTTCACTTTATTATTTTTTAAGATATTAATTTTCAGCCGTGCACCGGAATTTAATTCATAAATACTGCGTGTGTTATATTCGGTATCTCTTTTATCTGAATATTCTAACAATGGTTTGATTGTTGAAACAATATATTCGATTTCACTTTATTATTTATTAAGTTATTAATTTAAAGAAATGCACCGGAATTTAATTCATAAATATTGCGTGTTTTATAATCGGTATCTATTTTTACTGTATTTTCTAACAATGGTTTGATTGTTGAAACAATATATTCGGTTTCACTTTATTATTTATTAAGAAATTTATTTTCAGACGTGCACCGGAATTTAATTCATAAATATTGCGTGTTTTATATTCGGTATTTATTTATACTGTATTTTCTAACAATGGTTTGATTGTTGAAACAATATATTCGGTTTCACTTTATTATTTATTAAGAAATTTATTTTCAGACGTGCACCAGAGTTTAATTCATAAATATTGCGTCTTTTATATTTGGTATCTATTTTACCTGAATTTTCTAACAATGGTTTGATTGTTGAAACAATATATTCAATTTCAATTTATTATTTATTAATATATTAATTTTAAGAACTGCACCGGAATTTAATTTATAAATGTTGCGTGTTTTATATTCGGTATCTCTTTTACCTGAATATTCTAACAATGGTTTGATTGTTGAAACAAAATTTTCGGTTTCACTTTATTATTTAATAAGAAATTAATTTTCAGATGTGCAAAAGAATTTAATTCATAAATATTGCGTGTTTTATATTCGGTATCTCTTTTACCTGAATTTTAAATAATGGTTTGATTGTTGAAACAATATATTCGATTTCACTTTATTATTTAGTAAGTTATTAATTTAAAGAACTGCACCGGAATTTAATTCATAAATATTGCGTGATTTATATTCGGTATTTATTTTTACTGAAATTTCTAACAATGGTTTGATTGTTGAAACATTATATTCGGTTTCACTTTATTATTTTTTAAGAAATTAATTATCGGACGTGCACCAGAATTTAATTCATAAATATTGCGTGTTTTATATTCGGTATTTCTTTTATCTGAGTTTTCTAACAATGGTTTGATTGTTGAAACAATATATTCGTTTTCCCTTTATTATTTATTAAGATGTTAATTTTAAGAACTGCACCGGAATTTAATTCATAAATATTGCGAGTTTTATATTCGGTATTCCTTTTTCTGAATTTTCTAACAATGGTTTGATTGTTGAAACAATATATTCGGTTTCACTTTACTATTTATTAAGAAATTAATTTTCAGACGTGCACCAGAATTTAAGTCAAAAATATTGCGTGTTTTATATTCCGTATATCTTTTACCTGAATTTTCTAACAATGGTTTGATTGTTGAAACAATATATTCGGTTTCAATTTATTATTTATTAAGATTTTAATTTTAAGAAATGCACCGGAATTTAATTCGTAAATATTGCGTGTTTTATATTCGGTATCTCTTTTATCTGAATTTTCTAACAATGGTTTGATTGTTGAAACAACATTTTCGGTTTCAATTTATTATTTATTAAGAAATTCATTATCAGACGTGCACCAGAATTTAATTCATAAATATTGCGTGTTTTATATTCGGTATCTGTTTTTCCTGAATTTTCTAACAATGGTTTGATTGTTGAAACAATATATTCGATTTCAATTTATCGTTTATTAAGATATTAATTTTAAGAACTGCACCGGAATTTAATTCGTAAATATTGCGTGTTTTATATTCGGTATCTCTTTTATCTGAATTTTCTAACAATGGTTTGATTGTTGAAACAACATTTTCGGTTTCAATTTATTATTTATTAAGAAATTAATTATCAGACGTGCACCAGAATTTAATTCATAAATATTGCGTGTTTTATATTCGGTATCTCTTTTACCTGAATTTTCTAACAATGGTTTGATTGTTGAAAAAATATATTCGATTTCCATTTATCATTTATTATGATATTAATTTTAAGAACTGCACCGGAATTTAATTCGTAAATATTGCGTGTTTTATATTCGGTATTCCTTTTTCTGAATTTTCTAACAATGGTTTGATTGTTGAAACAATATATTCGGTTTCACTATATTATTTATTAAGAAATTAATTTTCAGACGTGCACCAGAAATTAAGTCAAAAATATTGCGTGTTTTATATTCCGTATATCATTTACCTGAATTTTCTAACAATGGCTTGATTGTTGAAAAAATATATTCGGTTTCACTTTATTATTTTTTAAGATATTAATTTTCAGCCGTGCACCGGAATTTAATTTATAAATATTGCGTGTTTTATATTCGGTATCTCTTTTATCTGAATTTTCTAACAATGGTTTGATTGTTGAAACAATGTATTCGATTTCAATTTATTATTTATTAAGATTTTAATTTTAATAAATGCACCGGAATTTAATTCGTAAATATTGCGTGTTTTATATTCGGTATCTCTTTTATCTGAATTTTCTAACAATGGTTTGATTGTTGAAACAACATTTTCGGTTTCAATTTATTATTTATTAAGAAATGAATTATCAGACGTGCACCAGAATTTAATTCATAAATATTGCGTGTTTTATATTCGGTATCTCTTTTACCTGAATTTTCTAACAATGGTTTGATTGTTGAAAAAATATGTTCGATTTCAATTTATCATTTATTAAGATATTAATTTTAAGAACTGCACCGGAATTTAATTCGTAAATATTGCGTGTTTTATATTCGGTATTTCTTTTTACTGAATTTTCTAACAATGGTTTGATTGTTGAAACAATATATTCGGTTTCACTTTATTATTTTTTAAGATATTAATTTTCAGCCATGCACCGGAATTTAATTCATAAATACTGCGTGTGTTATATTCGGTATCTCTTTTATCTGAATATTCTAAGAATGGTTTGATTGTTGAAACAATATATTCGGTTTCACTTTATTATTTATTAAGATGTTAATTTTAAGAACTGCACCGGAATTTAATTCATAAATATTGCGAGTTTTATATTCGGTATTCCTTTTTCTGAATTTTCTAACAATGGTTTGATTGTTGAAACAATATATTCGGTTTCACTTTATTATTTATTAAGAAATTAATATTCAGACGTGCACCAGAATTTAAGTAAAAAATATTGCGTGTTTTATATTCCGTATATCTTTTACCTGAATTTTCTAACAATGGTTTGATTGTTGAAAAAATATATTCGGTTTCACTGTATTATTTTTTAAGATATTAATTTTCAGCCGTGCACCGGAATTTAATTCATAAATATTACGTGTTTTATATTCGGTATCTCTTTTACCTGAATTTTCTAACAATGGTTTGATTGTTGAAAAAATATATTCGATTTCCATTTTTCATTTAATAAGATATTAATTTTAAGAACTGCACCGGAATTTAATTCGTAAATATTGCGTGTTTTATATTCGGTATTTATTTTTACTGAATTTTCTAACAATGGTTTGATTGTTGAAACAATATATTCGGTTTCACTTTATTATTTTTTAAGATATTAATTTTCAGCCGTGCACCAGAATTTAATTCATAAATACTGCGTGTGTTATATTCGGTATCTCTATTATCTGAATATTCTAACAATGGTTTGATTGTTGAAACAATATATTCGATTTCACTTTATTATTTATTAAGTTATTAATTTAAAAAACTGCACCGGAATTTAATTCATAAATATTGCGTGTTTTATATTCGGTATTTATTTTTACTGAATTTTCTAACAATGGTTTGATTGTTGAAACAATATATTCGATTTCAATTTATCATTTATTAAGATATTAATTTTCAGACGTGCACCGGAATTTAATTCATAAATATTGCGTGTTTTATATTCGGTATTTATTTATACTGTATTTTCTAACAATGGTTTGTTTGTTGAAACAATATATTCGGTTTCACTTTATTATTTATTAAGAAATTAATTTTCAGACGCGCACCAGAATTTAATTCATAAATATTGCGTGTTTTATATTCGGTATCTCTTTTATCTGAATTTTCTAACAATGGTTTGATTGTTGAAACAATATATTCGTTTTCCCTTTATTATTTATTAAGATTTTAATTTTAAGAACTGCACCGGAATTTAATTCATAAATATTGCGAGTTTATATTCGGTATTCCTTTTTCTGAATTTTCTAACAATGGTTTGATTGTTGAAACAATATATTCGGTTTCACTTTATTATTTATTAAGAAATTAATATTCAGACGTGCACCAGAATTTAAGTAAAAAATATTGCGTGTTTTATATTCCGTATATCTTTTACCTGAATTTTCTAACAATGGTTTGATTGTTGAAAAAATATATTCGGTTTCACTGTATTATTTTTTAAGATATTAATTTTCAGCCGTGCACCGGAATTTAATTCATAAATATTTCGTGTTTTATATTCGGTATCTCTTTTACCTGAATTTTCTAACAATGGTTTGATTGTTGAAAAAATATATTCGATTTCAATTTTTCATTTAATAAGATATTAATTTTAAGAACTGCACCGGAATTTAATTCGTAAATATTGCGTGTTTTATATTCGGTATTTATTTTTACTGAATTTTCTAACAATGGTTTGATTGTTGAAACAATATATTCGGTTTCACTTTATTATTTTTTAAAATATTAATTTTCAGCCGTGCACCAGAATTTAATTCATAAATACTGCGTGTGTTATATTCGGTATCTCTATTATCTGAATATTCTAACAATGGTTTGATTGTTGAAACAATATATTCGATTTCACTTTATTATTTATTAAGTTATTAATTTAAAGAACTGCACCGGAATTTAATTCATAAATATTGCGTGTTTTATATTCGGTATTTATTTTTACTGAATTTTCTAACAATGGTTTGATTGTTGAAACAATATATTCGATTTCAATTTATCATTTATTAAGATATTAATTTTCAGACGTGCACCGGTATTTAATTCATAAATATTGCGTGTTTTATATTCGGTATCTATTTTTACTGTATTTTCTAACAATGGTTTGAATTTTGAAACAATATATTCGGTTTCACTTTATTATTTTTTAAGATATTAATTTTCAGCCGTGCACCGGAATTTAATTCATAAATACTCCGTGTGTTATATTCGGTATCTCTTTTATCTGAATATTCTAACAATGGTTTGATTGTTGAAACAATATATTCGATTTCACTTTATTATTTATTAAGATATTAATTTTCAGCCGTGCACCGGAATTTAATTCATAAATACTGCGTGTGTAATATTCGGTATCTCTTTTATCTGAATATTCTAACAATGGTTTGATTGTTGAAACAATATATTCGATTTCACTTTATTATTTATTATGTTATTAATTTAAAGAACTGCACCGGAATTTAATTCATAAATATTGCGTGTTTTATATTCGGTATTTATTTTTACTGAATTTTCCAACAATGGTTTGATTGTTGAAACAACATATTCGGTTTCACTTTATTATTTATTAAGATATTAATTTTCAGACGTGCACCGGAATTTAATTCATAAATATTGCGTCTTTTATATTCGGTAATCCTTTTTACTGAATTTCCAGCAATGGTTTGATTGTTGAAACAATATATTCGGTTTCACTTTATTATTTTTTAAGATATTAATTTTCAGCCTTGCACCGGAATTTAATTCATAAATACTCCGTGTGTTATATTCGGTATCTCTTTTATCTGAATATTCTAACAATGGTTTGATTGTTGAAACAATATATTCGGTTTCACTTTATTATTTATTAAGAAATTTATTTTCAGACGTGCACCACAGTTTAATTCATAAATATTGCGCCTTTTATATTTGGTATCTATTTTACCTGAATTTTCTAACAATGGTTTGATTGTTGAAACAATATATTCAATTTCAATTTATTATTTAGTAAGTTATTAATTTAAAGAACTGCACCGGAATTTAATTCATAAATATTGCGTGTTTTATATTCGGTATTTATTTTTACTGAATTTTCTAACAATGGTTTGATTGTTGAAACAACATATTCAATTTCAATTTATTATTTATTAATATATTAATTTTAATAACTGCACCGGAATTTAATTTATAAATGTTGCGTGTTTTATATTCGGTATCTCTTTTACCTGAATATTCTAACAATGGTTTGATTGTTGAAACAAAATTTTCGGTTTCACTTTATTATTTAATAAGAAATTAATTTTCAGATGTGCAAAAGAATTTAATTCATAAATATTGCGTGTTTTATATTCGGTATCTCTTTTACCTGAATTTTCTAATAATGGTTTGATTGTTGAAACAATACATCCGATTTCACTTTATTATTTAGTAAGTTATTAATTTAAAGAACTGCACCGGAATTTAATTCATAAATATTGCGTGTTTTATATTCGGTATTTATTTTTACTGAAATTTCTAACAATGGTTTGATTGTTGAAACAATATATTCGGTTTCACTTTACTATTTATTAAGAAATTAATTTTCAGACGTGCACCAGAATTTAAGTCAAAAATATTGCGTGTTTTATATTCCGTATATCTTTTATCTGAATTTTCTAACAATGGTTTGATTGTTGAAACAATGTATTCGATTTCAATTTATTATTTATTAAGATTTTAATTTTAAGAAATGCACCGGAATTTAATTCGTAAATATTGCGTGTTTTATATTCGGTATCTCATTT
The DNA here is from genome assembly GCA_963932465.1 of Maratus speciosus. Classification (NCBI taxonomy): domain Eukaryota; kingdom Metazoa; phylum Arthropoda; class Arachnida; order Araneae; family Salticidae; genus Maratus; species Maratus speciosus. Next base: position 32,397 of record CAWVRF010000708.1, read on the forward strand.
ATCTGAATTTTCTAACAATGGTTTGATTGTTGAAACAACATTTTCGGTTTCAATTTATTATTTATTAAGAAATTAATTATCAGACGTGCACCAGAATTTAATTCATAAATATTGCGTGTTTTATATTCGGTATCTATTTTCCTGAATTTTCTAAAAATGGTTTGATTGTTGAAACAATATATTCGATTTCAATTTATCATTTATTAAGATATTAATTTTAAGAACTGCACCGGAATTTAATTCGTAAATATTGCGTGTTTTATATTCGGTATCTCTTTTATCTGAATTTTCTAACAATGGTTTGATTGTTGAAACAACATTTTCGGTTTCAATTTATTATTTATTAAGAAATTAATTATCAGACGTGCACCAGAATTTAATTCATAAATATTGCGTGTTTTATATTCGGTATCTCTTTTTCCTGAATTTTCTAACAATGGTTTGATTGTTGAAACAATATATTCGGTTTCACTTTATTATTTATTAAGAAATTAATTTTCACACGTGCACCAGAATTTAAGTCAAAAATATTGCGTGTTTTATATTCCGTATATCATTTACCTGAATTTTCTAACAATGGCTTGATTGTTGAAAAAATATATTCGGTTTCACTTTATTATTTTTTAAGATATTAATTTTCAGCCGTGCACCGGAATTTAATTCATAAATATGGCGTGTTTTATATTCGGTATCTCTTTTATCTGAATTTTCTAACAATGGTTTGATTGTTGAAACAATGTATTCGATTTCAATTTATTATTTATTAAGATTTTAATTTTAAGAAATGCACCGGAATTTAATTCGTAAATATTGCGTGTTTTATATTCGGTATCTCTTTTATCTGAATTTTCTAACAATGGTTTGATTGTTGAAACAATATATTCGTTTTCACTTTATTATTTTTTAAGATATTAATTTTCAGCCGTGCACCGGAATTTAATTCATAAATACTGCGTGTGCTATATTCGGTATCTGTTTTATCTGAATATTCTAACAATGGTTTGATTGTTGAAACAATATATTCGATTTCACTTTATTATTTATTAAGTTATTAATTTAAAGAACTGCACCGGAATTTAATTCATAAATATTGCGTGTTTTATATTCGGTATTTATTTTTACTGAATTTTCTAACAATGGTTTGATTGTTGAAACAATATATTCGATTTCAATTTATCATTTATTAAGATATTAATTTTCAGACGTGCACCGGTATTTAATTCATAAATATTGCGTGTTTTATATTCGGTATCTATTTTTACTGTATTTTCTAACAATGGTTTGATTGTTGAAACAATATATTCGGTTTCACTTTATTATTTATTAAGAAATTTATTTTCAGACGTGCACCGGAATTTAATTCATAAATATTGCGTCTTTTATATTCGGTATTCCTTTTTACTGAATTTCCAGCAATGGTTTGATTTTTGAAACAATATATTCGGTTTCACTTTATTATTTTTTAAGATATTAATTTTCAGCCGTGCACCGGAATTTAATTCATAAATACTCCGTGTGTTATATTCGGTATCTCTTTTATCTGAATATTCTAACAATGGTTTGATTGTTGAAACAATATATTCGATTTCACTTTATTATTTATTAAGATATTAATTTTCAGCCGTGCACCGGAATTTAATTCATAAATACTGCGTGTGTAATATTCGGTATCTCTTTTATCTGAATATTCTAACAATGGTTTGATTGTTGAAACAATATATTCGATTTCACTTTATTATTTATTATGTTATTAATTTAAAGAACTGCACCGGAATTTAATTCATAAATATTGCGTGTTTTATATTCGGTATTTATTTTTACTGAATTTTCCAACAATGGTTTGATTGTTGAAACAACATATTCGGTTTCACTTTATTATTTATTAAGATATTAATTTTCAGACTTGCACCGGAATTTAATTCATAAATATTGCGTCTTTTATATTCGGTAATCCTTTTTACTGAATTTCCAGCAATGGTTTGATTGTTGAAACAATATATTCGGTTTCATTTATTATTTTTTAAGATATTAATTTTCAGCCGTGCACCGGAATTTAATTCATAAATACTCCGTGTGTTATATTCGGTATCTCTTTTATCTGAATATTCTAACAATGGTTTGATTGTTGAAACAATATATTCGGTTTCACTTTATTATTTATTAAGAAATTTATTTTCAGACGTGCACCACAGTTTAATTCATAAATATTGCGCCTTTTATATTTGGTATCTATTTTACCTGAATTTTCTAACAATGGTTTGATTGTTGAAACAATATGTTCAATTTCAATTTATTATTTAGTAAGTTATTAATTTAAAGAACTGCACCGGATTTTAATTCATAAATATTGCGTGTTTTATATTCGGTATTTATTTTTACTGAATTTTCTAACAATGGTTTGATTGTTGAAACAATATATTCAATTTCAATTTATTATTTATTAATATATTAATTTTAATAACTGCACCGGAATTTAATTTATAAATGTTGCGTGTTTTATATTCGGTATCTCTTTTACCTGAATATTCTAACAATGGTTTGATTGTTGAAACAAAATTTTCGGTTTCACTTTATTATTTAATAAGAAATTAATTTTCAGATGTGCAAAAGAATTTAATTCATAAATATTGCGTGTTTTATATTCGGTATCTCTTTTACCTGAATTTTCTAATAATGGTTTGATTGTTGAAACAATATATCCGATTTCACTTTATTATTTAGTAAGTTATTAATTTAAAGAACTGCACCGGAATTTAATTCATAAATATTGCGTGTTTTATATTCGGTATTTATTTTTACTGAAATTTCTAACAATGGTTTGATTGTTGAAACAATATATTCGGTTTCACTTTACTATTTATTAAGAAATTAATTTTCAGACGTGCACCAGAATTTAAGTCAAAAATATTGCGTGTTTTATATTCCGTATATCTTTTACCTGAATTTTCTAACAATGGTTTGATTGTTGAAACAATATATTCGGTTTCAATTTATTATTTATTAAGATTTTAATTTTAAGAAATGCACCGGAATTTAATTCGTAAATATTGCGTGTTTTATATTCGGTATCTCATTTATCTGAATTTTCTAACAATGGTTTGATTGTTGAAACAACATTTTCGGTTTCAATTTATTATTTATTAAGAAATCAATTATCAGACGTGCACCAGAATTTAATTCATAAATATTGCGTGTTTTATATTCGGTATCTATTTTCCTGAATTTTCTAACAATGGTTTGATTGTTGAAACAATATATTCGATTTCAATTTATCATTTATTAAGATATTAATTTTAAGAACTGCACCGGAATTTAATTCGTAAATATTGCGTGTTTTATATTCGGTATCTCTTTTATCTGAATTTTCTAACAATGGTTTGATTGTTGAAACAACATTTTCGGTTTCAATTTATTATTTATTAAGAAATTAATTATCAGACGTGCACCAGAATTTAATTCATAAATATTGCGTGTTTTATATTCGGTATCTCTTTTTCCTGAATTTTCTAACAATGGTTTGATTGTTGAAACAATACAGGGTGATTTAGCTCGTCGGTGACAAACTTTAAGGATCGATAGAGCACACCTAGACGAACATTTTTGAATAGGGAATGTAGGGTCCCTGACGCGATGGTAAGGCGCTAGGCGCTTTCGAAAATTTGGGTGCCGAAATTCGAAACGTCATAAAAACTAGGGAAATGGTTAGATTTTCTTGCTTGTTGCGTCGAAATGATTCTGTTTGTTTAGACTTTCTTCAGTACCAATTTGATAAGCGTATCTCTTAAAACATGGATAGGGGGCGCTGCAGACTTTGGAGAGCTAGACAACAACTTTAAGCCCGTTATTTTGATAATTTAACACATGCTCGCCAAAGTTTATACTCTAACTTAAAGTTTGAACCCAAAGGTAGAGCCCTGCAAAAAGCGTAAGAGCCGGAATAAAATGTCAAAGTACAGGGTGGTCGAAACTCGAAGGCTCCTAGGAGATAAACAAACAGATTTCTTGACTTATGGCATGCATTTTCATGATTCTGTTTGCTGGGGCTCTCTGAAACTCAGTTGAACGGTACAAAAAGAAACATCGATAGGGGGCGCTTTGGGCAAAAAACATAATTCGTTGACATTTCGGACGCTAACTGGAAACGGGGCGCTACGATCAGTTAGAAACAAAACAAGAGAGTAATTTACTTATCATAAGAAGCTATTAAAACTGCAGTTTGTTTGTTTTTTTTAACAAACATAGCTGATTTCAATCATGCACAATGCGCGCAATAAAATTTACATAAGGTGCTTTTTGCTGATTTATGCAAAAGATATCGTACCATATCGATATGCAAAAGATACGTAATGCGTAGACGACAACGCGAGATGACGTAGTTGTATGCGCAGACACGTCTTTTGAACGTGCGGTACCTACTTAAGCTTCGGGTTACTTGTCTGCAGATCGGTAGTAGGATGGAACGGTACACAAACTCTGAATTGGCTGACATGCATTTACCGAATATAAAACACGCAATATTTATGAATTAAATTCCGGTGCACGGCTGAAAATTAATATCTTAAAAAATAATAAAGTGAAACCGAATATATTTTTTCAACAATCAAACCATTGTTAGAAAATTCAGGTAAAAGATATACGGAATATAAAACACGCAATATTTTTTACTTAAATTCTGGTGCACGTCTGAATATTAATTTCTTAATAAATAATAAAGTGAAACCGAATATATTGTTTCAACAATCAAACTATTGTTAGAAAATTCAGAAAAAGGAATACCGAATATAAAACTCGCAATATTTATGAATTAAATTCCGGTGCAGTTCTTAAAATTAACATCTTAATAAATAATAAAGGGAAAACGAATATATTGTTTCAACAATCAAACCATTGTTAGAAAATTCAGATAAAAGAGATACCGAATATAAAACACGCAATATTTATGAATTAAATTCTGGTGCACGTCTGAAAATTAATTTCTTAATAAATAATAAAGTGAAACCGAATATAATGTTTCAACAATCAAACCATTGTTAGAAATTTCAGTAAAAATAAATACCGAATATAAAACTCGCAATATTTATGAATTAAATTCCGGTGCAGTTCTTAAAATTAATATCTTAATAAATAATAAAGTGAAATCGAATATATTGTTTCAACAATCAAAGCATTGTTAGAAAATTCAGGTAAAAAAGATACCGAATATAACACACGCAGTATTTATGAATTAAATTCCGGTGCACGGCTGAAAATAAATTTCTTAATAAATAATAAAGTGAAACCGAATATATTGTTTCAACAATCAAACCATTGTTAGAAAATACAGCAAAAATAAATACCGAATATAAAACACGCAATATTTATGAATTAAATTCCGGTGCAGTTCTTAAAATTAATATCTTAATAAATAATAAAGTGAAACCGAATATATTGTTTCAACAATCAAACCATTGTTAGAATATTTAGATAAAAGAGATACCGAATATAACACACGCAGTATTTATGAATTAAATTCCGGTGCACGGCTGAAAATTAATATCTTAAAAAATAATAAAGTGAAATCGAATATATTGTTTCAACAATCAAACCATTGTTAGAAAATTCAGTAAAAAGAAATACTGAATATAAAACTCGCAATATTTATGAATTAAATTCCGGTGCAGTTCTAAAAATTAATATCTTAATAAATAATAAAGTGAAATCGAATATATTGTTTCAACAATCAAACCATTGTTAGAATATTCAGATAAAAGAGATACCGAATATAACACACGCAGTATTTATGAATTAAATTCCGGTGCACGGCTGAAAATTAATATCTTAAAAAATAATAAAGTGAAACCGAATATATTGTTTCAACAATCAAACCATTGCTGGAAAATTCAGTAAGAAGGAATACCGAATATAAAAGACGCAATATTTATGAATTAAATTCCGGTGCACGTCTGAAAATAAATCTCTTAATAAATAATAAAGTGAAACCGAATATATTGTTTCAACAATCAAACCTTTGTTAGAAAATACAGTAAAAATAGATACCGAATATAAAACACGCAATATTTATGAATTAAATTCCGGTGCAGTTCTTTAAATTAATAACTTAATAAATAATAAAGTGAAATCGAATATATTGTTTCAACAATCAAACCATTGTTAGAATATTCAGATAATAGAGATACCGAATATAACACACGCAGTATTTATGAATTAAATTCCGGTGCACGGCTGAAAATTAATATCTTAAAAAATAATAAAGTGAAACCGAATATATTGTTTCAACAATCAAACCATTGTTAGAAAATTGAGTAAAAAGAAATACCGAATATAAAACACGCAATATTTACGAATTAAATTCCGGTGCAGTTCTTAAAATTAATATCTTATTAAATGATAAATTGAAATCGAATATATTTTTTCAACAATCAAACCATTGTTAGAAAATTCAGGTAAAAGAGATACCGAATATAAAACACGCAATATTTATGAATTAAATTCTGGTGCACGTCTGATAATTAATTTCTTAATAAATAATAAATTGAAACCGAAAATGTTGTTTCAACAATCAAACCATTGTTAGAAAATTCAGATAAAAGCGATACCGAACACGCAATATTTACGAATTAAATTCCGGTGCATTTCTTAAAATTAAAATCTTAATAAATAATAAATTGAAATCGAATACATTGTTTCAACAATCAAACCATTGTTAGAAAATTCAGATAAAAGAGATACCGAATATAAAACACGCAATATTTACGAATTAAATTCCGGTGCACGGCTGAAAATTAATATCTTAAAAAATAATAAAGTGAAACCGAATATATTTTTTCAACAATCAAACCATTGTTAGAAAATTCAGGTAAAAGATATACGGAATATAAAACACGCAATATTTTTTACTTAAATTCTGGTGCACGTCTGAATATTAATTTCTTAATAAATAATAAAGTGAAACCGAATATATTGTTTCTACAATCAAACCATTGTTAGAAAATTCAGAAAAAGGAATACCGAATATAAAACTCGCAATATTTATGAATTAAATTCCGGTGCAGTTCTTAAAATTAACATCTTAATAAATAATAAAGGGAAAACGAATATATTGTTTCAACAATCAAACCATTGTTAGAAAATTCAGATAAAAGAGATACCGAATATAAAACACGCAATATTTATGAATTAAATTCCGATGCAGATCTTAAAATTAATATCTTAATAAATAATAAAGTGAAATCGAATATATTGTTTCAACAATCAAAGCATTGTTAGAAAATTCAGGTAAAAGAGATACCGAATATAACACACGCAGTATTTATGAATTAAATTCCGGTGCACGGCTGAAAATAAATTTCTTAATAAATAATAAAGTGAAACCGAATATATTGTTTCAACAATCAAACCATTGTTAGAAAATACAGTATAAATAAATACCGAATATAAAACACGCAATATTTATGAATTAAATTCCGGTGCACGTCTGAAAATTAATATCTTAATAAATAATAAAGTGAAACCGAATATATTGTTTCAACAATCAAACCATTGTTAGAAAATTCAGTAAAAATAAATACCGAATATAAAACATGCAATATTTATGAATTAAATTCCGGTGCAGTTCTTTAAATTAATAACATAATAAATAATAAAGTGAAATCGAATATATTGTTTCAACAATCAAACCATTGTTCGAATATTCAGATAAAAGAGATACCGAATATAACACATGCAGTATTTATGAATTAAATTCCGGTGCACGGCTGAAAATTAATATCTTAAAAAATAATAAAGTGAAACCGAATATATTGTTTCAACAATCAAACCATTGTTAGAAAATTCAGTAAAAAGAAATACTGAATATAAAACTCGCAATATTTATGAATTAAATTCCGGTGCAGTTCTTAAAACTATTATCTTAATAAATAATAAAGTGAAATCGAATATATCATTTCAACAATCAAACCATTGTTAGAATATTCAGATAAAAGAGATACCGAATATAACACGCGCAGTATTTATGAATTAAATTCCGGTGCACGGCTGAAAATTAATATCTTAAAAAATAATAAAGTGAAACCGAATATATTGTTTCAATAATCAAACCATTGCTGGAAAATTCAGTAAAAAGGAATACCGAATATAAAAGACGCAATATTTATGAATTAAATTCCGGTGCACGTCTGAAAATAAATTTCTTAATAAATAATAAAGTGAAACCGAATATATTGTTTCAACAATCAAACCATTGTTAGAAAATACAGTAAAAATAGATACCGAATATAAAACTCGCAATATTAATGAATTAAATTCCGGTGCAGTTCTAAAAATTAATATCTTAATAAATAATAAAGTGAAATCGAATATATTGTTTCAACAATCAAACCATTGTTAGAATATTCAGATAAAAGAGATACCGAATATAACACACGCAGTATTTATGAATTAAATTCCGGTGCACGGCTGAAAATTAATATCTTAAAAAATAATAAAGTGAAACCGAATATATTGTTTCAACAATCAAACCATTGCTGGAAAATTCAGTAAAAAGGAATACCGAATATAAAAGACGCAATATTTATGAATTAAATTCCGGTGCACGTCTGAAAATAAATTTCTTAATAAATAATAAAGTGAAACCGAATATATTGTTTCAACAATCAAACCTTTGTTAGAAAATACAGTAAAAATAGATACCGAATATAAAACACGCAATATTTATGAATTAAATTCCGGTGCAGTTCTTTAAATTAATAACTTAATAAATAATAAAGTGAAATCGAATATATTGTTTCAACAATCAAACCATTGTTAGAATATTCAGATAATAGAGATACCGAATATAACACACGCAGTATTTATGAATTAAATTCCGGTGCACGGCTGAAAATTAATATCTTAAAAAATAATAAAGTGAAACCGAATATATTGTTTCAACAATCAAACCATTGTTAGAAAATTGAGTAAAAAGAAATACCGAATATAAAACACGCAATATTTACGAATTAAATTCCGGTGCAGTTCTTAAAATTAATATCTTATTAAATGATAAATTGAAATCGAATATATTTTTTCAACAATCAAACCATTGTTAGAAAATTCAGGTAAAAGAGATACCGAATATAAAACACGCAATATTTATGAATTAAATTCTGGTGCACGTCTGATAATTAATTTCTTAATAAATAATAAATTGAAACCGAAAATGTTGTTTCAACAATCAAACCATTGTTAGAAAATTCAGATAAAAGAGATACCGAACACGCAATATTTACGAATTAAATTCCGGTGCATTTCTTAAAATTAAAATCTTAATAAATAATAAATTGAAATCGAATACATTGTTTCAACAATCAAACCATTGTTAGAAAATTCAGATAAAAGAGATACCGAATATAAAACACGCAATATTTACGAATTAAATTCCGGTGCACGGCTGAAAATTAATATCTTAAAAAATAATAAAGTGAAACCGAATATATTTTTTCAACAATCAAACCATTGTTAGAAAATTCAGGTAAAAGATATACGGAATATAAAACACGCAATATTTTTTACTTAAATTCTGGTGCACGTCTGAATATTAATTTCTTAATAAATAATAAAGTGAAACCGAATATATTGTTTCTACAATCAAACCATTGTTAGAAAATTCAGAAAAAGGAATACCGAATATAAAACTCGCAATATTTATGAATTAAATTCCGGTGCAGTTCTTAAAATTAACATCTTAATAAATAATAAAGGGAAAACGAATATATTGTTTCAACAATCAAACCATTGTTAGAAAATTCAGATAAAAGAGATACCGAATATAAAACACGCAATATTTATGAATTAAATTCCGATGCAGATCTTAAAATTAATATCTTAATAAATAATAAAGTGAAATCGAATATATTGTTTCAACAATCAAAGCATTGTTAGAAAATTCAGGTAAAAGAGATACCGAATATAACACACGCAGTATTTATGAATTAAATTCCGGTGCACAGCTGAAAATAAATTTCTTAATAAATAATAAAGTGAAACCGAATATATTGTTTCAACAATCAAACCATTGTTAGAAAATACAGTATAAATAAATACCGAATATAAAACACGCAATATTTATGAATTAAATTCCGGTGCACGTCTGAAAATTAATATCTTAATAAATAATAAAGTGAAACCGAATATATTGTTTCAACAATCAAACCATTGTTAGAAAATTCAGTAAAAATAAATACCGAATATAAAACATGCAATATTTATGAATTAAATTCCGGTGCAGTTCTTTAAATTAATAACATAATAAATAATAAAGTGAAATCGAATATATTGTTTCAACAATCAAACCATTGTTCGAATATTCAGATAAAAGAGATACCGAATATAACACATGCAGTATTTATGAATTAAATTCCGGTGTACGGCTGAAAATTAATATCTTAAAAAATAATAAAGTGAAACCGAATATATTGTTTCAACAATCAAACCATTGTTAGAAAATTCAGTAAAAAGAAATACTGAATATAAAACTCGCAATATTTATGAATTAAATTCCGGTGCAGTTCTTAAAACTAATATCTTAATAAATAATAAAGTGAAATCGAATATATCATTTCAACAATCAAACCATTGTTAGAATATTCAGATAAAAGAGATACCGAATATAACACGCGCAGTATTTATGAATTAAATTCCGGTGCACGGCTGAAAATTAATATCTTAAAAAATAATAAAGTGAAACCGAATATATTGTTTCAATAATCAAACCATTGCTGGAAAATTCAGTAAAAAGGAATACCGAATATAAAAGACGCAATATTTATGAATTAAATTCCGGTGCACGTCTGAAAATAAATTTCTTAATAAATAATAAAGTGAAACCGAATATATTGTTTCAACAATCAAACCATTGTTAGAAAATACAGTAAAAATAGATACCGAATATAAAACTCGCAATATTAATGAATTAAATTCCGGTGCAGTTCTAAAAATTAATATCTTAATAAATAATAAAGTGAAATCGAATATATTGTTTCAACAATCAAACCATTGTTAGAATATTCAGATAAAAGAGATACCGAATATAACACACGCAGTATTTATGAATTAAATTCCGGTGCACGGCTGAAAATTAATATCTTAAAAAATAATAAAGTGAAACCGAATATATTGTTTCAACAATCAAACCATTGCTGGAAAATTCAGTAAAAAGGAATACCGAATATAAAAGACGCAATATTTATGAATTAAATTCCGGTGCACGTCTGAAAATAAATTTCTTAATAAATAATAAAGTGAAACCGAATATATTGTTTCAACAATCAAACCATTGTTAGAAAATACAGTATAAATAAATACCGAATATAAAACACGCAATATTTATGAATTAAATTCCGGTGCAGTTCTTTAAATTAATAACATAATAAGTAATAAAGTGAAATCGAATATATTGTTTCAACAATCAAACCATTGTTAGAATATTCAGATAAAAGAGATACCGAATATAACACACGCAGTATTTATGAATTAAATTCCGGTGCACGGCTGAAAATTAATATCTTAAAAATAATAAAGTGAAACCGAATATATTGTTTCAACAATCAAACCATTGTTAGAAAATTCAGTAAAAAGAAATACTGAATATAAAACTCGCAATATTTATGAATTAAATTCCGGTGCAGTTCTAAAAATTAATATCTTAATAAATAATAAAGTGAAATCGAATATATTGTTTCAACAATCAAACCATTGTTAGAAAATACAGTATAAATAAATACCGAATATAAAACACGCAATATTTATGAATTAAATTCCGGTGCACGTCTGAAAATTAATATCTTAATAAATAATAAAGTGAAACCGAATATATTGTTTCAACAATCAAACCATTGTTAGAAAATTCAGTAAAAATAAATACCGAATATAAAACATGCAATATTTATGAATTAAATTCCGGTGCAGTTCTTTAAATTAATAACATAATAAATAATAAAGTGAAATCGAATATATTGTTTCAACAATCAAACCATTGTTCGAATATTCAGATAAAAGAGATACCGAATATAACACATGCAGTATTTATGAATTAAATTCCGGTGCACGGCTGAAAATTAATATCTTAAAAAATAATAAAGTGAAACCGAATATATTGTTTCAACAATCAAACCATTGTTAGAAAATTCAGTAAAAAGAAATACTGAATATAAAACTCGCAATATTTATGAATTAAATTCCGGTGCAGTTCTTAAAACTATTATCTTAATAAATAATAAAGTGAAATCGAATATATCATTTCAACAATCAAACCATTGTTAGAATATTCAGATAAAAGAGATACCGAATATAACACGCGCAGTATTTATGAATTAAATTCCGGTGCACGGCTGAAAATTAATATCTTAAAAAATAATAAAGTGAAACCGAATATATTGTTTCAATAATCAAACCATTGCTGGAAAATTCAGTAAAAAGGAATCCCGAATATAAAAGACGCAATATTTATGAATTAAATTCCGGTGCACGTCTGAAAATAAATTTCTTAATAAATAATAAAGTGAAACCGAATATATTGTTTCAACAATCAAACCATTGTTAGAAAATACAGTAAAAATAGATACCGAATATAAAACTCGCAATATTAATGAATTAAATTCCGGTGCAGTTCTAAAAATTAATATCTTAATAAATAATAAAGTGAAATCGAATATATTGTTTCAACAATCAAACCATTGTTAGAATATTCAGATAAAAGAGATACCGAATATAACACACGCAGTATTTATGAATTAAATTCCGGTGCACGGCTGAAAATTAATATCTTAAAAAATAATAAAGTGAAACCGAATATATTGTTTCAACAATCAAACCATTGCTGGAAAATTCAGTAAAAAGGAATACCGAATATAAAAGACGCAATATTTATGAATTAAATTCCGGTGCACGTCTGAAAATAAATTTCTTAATAAATAATAAAGTGAAACCGAATATATTGTTTCAACAATCAAACCTTTGTTAGAAAATACAGTAAAAATAGATACCGAATATAAAACACGCAATATTTATGAATTAAATTCCGGTGCAGTTCTTTAAATTAATAACTTAATAAATAATAAAGTGAAATCGAATATATTGTTTCAACAATCAAACCATTGTTAGAATATTCAGATAATAGAGATACCGAATATAACACACGCAGTATTTATGAATTAAATTCCGGTGCACGGCTGAAAATTAATATCTTAAAAAATAATAAAGTGAAACCGAAAATATTGTTTCAACAATCAAACCATTGTTAGAAAATTGAGTAAAAAGAAATACCGAATATAAAACACGCAATATTTACGAATTAAATTCCGGTGCAGTTCTTAAAATTAATATCTTATTAAATGATAAATTGAAATCGAATATATTTTTTCAACAATCAAACCATTGTTAGAAAATTCAGGTAAAAGAGATACCGAATATAAAACACGCAATATTTATGAATTAAATTCTGGTGCACGTCTGATAATTAATTTCTTAATAAATAATAAATTGAAACCGAAAATGTTGTTTCAACAATCAAACCATTGTTAGAAAATTCAGATAAAAGAGATACCGAACACGCAATATTTACGAATTAAATTCCGGTGCATTTCTTAAAATTAAAATCTTAATAAATAATAAATTGAAATCGAATACATTGTTTCAACAATCAAACCATTGTTAGAAAATTCAGATAAAAGAGATACCGAATATAAAACACGCAATATTTACGAATTAAATTCCGGTGCACGGCTGAAAATTAATATCTTAAAAAATAATAAAGTGAAACCGAATATATTTTTTCAACAATCAAACCATTGTTAGAAAATTCAGGTAAAAGATATACGGAATATAAAACACGCAATATTTTTTACTTAAATTCTGGTGCACGTCTGAATATTAATTTCTTAATAAATAATAAAGTGAAACCGAATATATTGTTTCAACAATCAAACCATTGTTAGAAAATTCAGTAAAAAGAAATACCGAATATAAAACACGCAATATTTACGAATTAAATTCCGGTGCAGTTCTTAAAATTAACATCTTAATAAATAATAAAGGGAAAACGAATATATTGTTTCAACAATCAAACCATTGTTAGAAAATTCAGATAAAAGAGATACCGAATATAAAACACGCAATATTTATGCATTAAATTCTGGTGCACGTCTGAAAGTTAATTTCTTAATAAATAATAAAGTGAAACCGAATATAATGTTTCAACAATCAAACCATTGTTAGAAATTTCAGTAAAAATAAATACCGAATATAAAACTCGCAATATTTATGAATTAAATTCCGATGCAGATCTTAAAATTAATATCTTAATAAATAATAAAGTAAAATCGAATATATTGTTTCAACAATCAAAGCATTGTTAGAAAATTCAGTAAAAATAAATACCGAATATAAAACATGCAATATTTATGAATTAAATTCCGGTGCAGTTCTTTAAATTAATAACATAATAAATAATAAAGTGAAATCGAATATATTGTTTCAACAATCAAACCATTGTTAGAATATTCAGATAAAAGAGATACCGAATATAACACACGCAGTATTTATGAATTAAATTCCGGTGCACGGCTGAAAATTAATATCTTAAAAAATAATAAAGTGAAACCGAATATATTGTTTCAACAATCAAACCATTGTTAGAAAATTCAGTAAAAAGAAATACTGAATATAAAACTCGCAATATTTATGAATTAAATTCCGGTGCAGTTCTTAAAACTAATATCTTAATAAATAATAAAGTGAAATCGAATATATTATTTCAACAATCAAACCATTGTTAGAATATTCAGATAAAAGAGATACCGAATATAACACACGCAGTATTTATGAATTAAATTCCGGTGCACGGCTGAAAATTAATATCTTAAAAAATAATAAAGTGAAACCGAATATATTGTTTCAATAATCAAACCATTGCTGGAAAATTCAGTAAAATGGAATACCGAATATAAAAGACGCAATATTTATGAATTAAATTCCGGTGCACGTCTGAAAATAAATTTCTTAATAAATAATAAAGTGAAACCGAATATATTGTTTCAACAATCAAACCATTGTTAGAAAATACAGTAAAAATAGATACCGAATATAAAAGACGCAATATTTATGAATTATATTCCGGTGCAGTTCTTTAAATTAATAACTTAATAAATAATAAAGTGAAATCGAATATATTGTTTCAACAATCAAACCATTGTAAGAATATTCAGATAAAAGAGATACCGAATATAACACACGCAGTATTTATGAATTAAATTCCGGTGCACGGCTGAAAATTAATATCTTAAAAAATAATTAAGTGAAACCGAATATATTGTTTCAACAATCAAACCATTGTTAGAAAATTCAGTAAAAAGAAATACCGAATATAAAACACGCAATATTTACGAATTAAATTCCGGTGCAGTTCTTAAAATTAATATCTTAATAAATGATAAATTGAAATCGAATATATTTTTTCAACAATCAAACCATTATTAGAAAATTCAGGTAAAAGAGATACCGAATATAAAACACGCAATATTTATGAATTAAATTCTGGTGCACGTCTGATAATTAATTTCTTAATAAATAATAAATTGAAACCGAAAATGTTGTTTCAACAATCAAACCATTGTTAGAAAATTCAGATAAAAGAGATACCGAATATAAAACACGCAATATTTATGAATTAAATTCTGGTGCACGTCTGAAAATTAATTTCTTAATAAATAATAAAGTGAAACCGAATATAATGTTTCAACAATCAAACCATTGTTAGAAATTTCAGTAAAAATAAATACCGAATATAAAACTCGCAATATTTATGAATTAAATTCCGGTGCAGTTCTTAAAATAAATATCTTAATAAATAATAAAGTGAAATCGAATATATTGTTTCAACAATCAAAGCATTGTTAGAAAATTCAGGTAAAAGAGATACCGAATATAACACACGCAGTATTTATGAATTAAATTCCGGTGCACGGCTGAAAATAAATTTCTTAATAAATAATAAAGTGAAACCGAATATATTGTTTCAACAATCAAACCATTGTTAGAAAATACAGTATAAATAAATACCGAATATAAAACACGCAATATTTATGAATTAAATTCCGGTGCAGTTCTTTAAATTAATAACATAATAAATAATAAAGTGAAATCGAATATATTGTTTCAACAATCAAACCATTGTTAGAATATTCAGATAAAAGAGATAGCGAATATAACACACGCAGTATTTATGAATTAAATTCCGGTGCACGGCTGAAAATTAATATCTTAAAAATAATAAAGTGAAACCGAATATATTGTTTCAACAATCAAACCATTGTTAGAAAATTCAGTAAAAAGAAATACTGAATATAAAACTCGCAATATTTATGAATTAAATTCCGGTGCAGTTCTAAAAATTAATATCTTAATAAATAATAAAGTGAAATCGAATATATTGTTTCAACAATCAAACCATTGTTAGAAAATACAATAAAAATAGATACCGAATATAAAACACGCAATATTTATGAATTGAATTCCGGTGCAGTTCTTTAAATTAATAACTTAATAAATAATAAAGTAAAATCGAATATATTGTTTCAACAATCAAACCATTGTTAGAATATTCAGATAATAGAGATACCGAATATAACATACGCAGTATTTATGAATTAAATTCCGGTGCACGGCTGAAAATTAATATCTTAAAAAATAATAAAGTGAAACCGAATATATTGTTTCAACAATCAAACCATTGCTGGAAAATTCAGTAAAAAGGAATACCGAATACAAAAGACGCAATATTTATGAATTAAATTCCGGTGCACGTCTGAAAATAAATTTCTTAATAAATAATAAAGTGAAACCGAATATATTGTTTCAACAATCAAACCATTGTTAGAAAATACAATAAAAATAGATACCGAATATAAAACAC
Organism: Maratus speciosus; assembly: GCA_963932465.1. Classification (NCBI taxonomy): domain Eukaryota; kingdom Metazoa; phylum Arthropoda; class Arachnida; order Araneae; family Salticidae; genus Maratus; species Maratus speciosus. The sequence continues at coordinate 49,342 of CAWVRF010000708.1, forward strand.
GCAATATTTATGAATTGAATTCCGGTGCAGTTCTTTAAATTAATAACTTAATAAATAATAAAGTAAAATCGAATATATTGTTTCAACAATCAAACCATTGTTAGAATATTCAGATAATAGAGATACCGAATATAACATACGCAATATTTATGAATTAAATTCCGGTGCACGGCTGAAAATTAATATCTTAAAAAATAATAAAGTGAAACCGAATATAATGTTTCAACAATCAAACCATTGTTAGAAATTTCAGTAAAAATAAATACCGAATATAAAACTCGCAATATTTATGAATTAAATTCCGGTGCAGTTCTTAAAATTAATATCTTAATAAATAATAAAGTGAAATCGAATATATTGTTTCAACAATCAAAGCATTGTTAGAAATATCAGGTAAAAGAGATACCGAATATAACACACGCATTATTTATGAATTAAATTCCGGTGCACGGCTGAAAATAAATTTCTTAATAAATAATAAAGTGAAACCGAATATATTGTTTCAACAATCAAACCATTGTTAGAAAATACAGTATAAATAAATACCGAATATAAAACACGCAATATTTATGAATTAAATTCCGGTGCAGTTCTTAAAATTAATATCTTAATAATTAATAATGTGAAATCGAATATATTGTTTCAACAATCAAAGCATTGTTAGAAAATTCAGGTAAAAGAGATACCGAATATAACACACGCAGTATTTATGAATTAAATTCCGGTGCACGGCTGAAAATAAATTTCTTAATAAATAATAAAGTGAAACCGAATATATTGTTTCAACAATCAAACCATTGTTAGAATATTCAGATAAAAGAGATACCGAATATAACACACGCAGTATTTATGAATTAAATTCCGGTGCACGGCTGAAAATTAATATCTTAAAAAATAACAAAGTGAAACCGAATATATTGTTTCAACAATCAAACCATTGTTAGAAAATTCAGTAAAAAGAAATACTGAATATAAAACTCGCAATATTTATCAATTAAATTCCGGTGCAGTTCTAAAAATTAATATCTTAATAAATAATAAAGTGAAATCGAATATATTGTTTCAACAATCAAACCATTGTTAGTATATTCAGATAAAAGAGATACCGAATATAACACACGCAGTATTTATGAATTAAATTCCGGTGCACGACTGAAAATTAATATCTTAAAAATAATAAAGTGAAACCGAATATATTGTTTCAACAATCAAACCATTGTTAGAAAATTCAGTAAAAAGAAATACTGAATATAAAACTCGCAATATTTATGAATTAAATTCCGGTGCAGTTCTAAAAATTAATATCTTTTAAATAATAAAGTGAAATCGAATATATTGTTTCAACAATCAAACCATTGTTAGAATATTCAGATAAAAGAGATACCGAATATAACACACGCAGTATTTATGAATTAAATTCCGGTGCACGGCTGAAAATTAATATCTTAAAAAATAATAAAGTGAAACCGAATATATTGTTTCAACAATCAAACCATTGCTGGAAAATTCAGTAAAAAGGAATACCGAATACAAAAGACGCAATATTTATGAATTAAATTCCGGTGAACGTCTGAAAATAAATTTCTTAATAAATAATAAAGTGAAACCGAATATATTGTTTCAACAATCAAACCATTGTTAGAAAATACAATAAAAATAGATACCGAATATAAAACACGCAATATTTATGAATTAAATTCCGGTGCAGTTCTTTAAATTAATAACTTAATAAATAATAAAGTGAAATCGAATATATTGTTTCAACAATCAAACCATTGTTAGAATATTCAGATAATAGAGATACCGAATATAACATACGCAGTATTTATGAATTAAATTGAGGTGCACGGCTGAAAATTAATATCTTAAAAAATAATAAAGTGAAACCGAATATATTGCTTCAACAATCAAACCATTGTTAGAAAATTCAGTAAAAATAAATACCGAATATAAAACACGCAATATTTACGAATTAAATTCCGGTGCAGTTCTTAAAATTAATATCTTATTAAATGATAAATTGAAATCGAATATATCTTTTCAACAATCAAACCATTGTTAGAAAATTCAGGTAAAAGAGATACCGAATATAAAACACGCAATATTTATGAATTAAATTCTGGTGCACGTCTGATAATTAATTTCTTAATAAATAATAAATTGAAACCGAAAATGTTGTTTCAACAATCAAACCATTGTTAGAAAATTCAGATAAAAGAGATACCGAATATAAAACACGCAATATTTACGAATTAAATTCCGGTGCATTTCTTAAAATTAAAATCTTAATAAATAATAAATTGAAATCGAATACATTGTTTCAACAATCAAACCATTGTTAGAAAATTCAGATAAAAGAGATACCGAATATAAAACACGCAATATTTATGAATTAAATTCCGGTGCAGTTCTTAAAATTAACATCTTAATAAATAATAAAGGGAAAACGAATATATTGTTTCAACAATCAAACCATTGTTAGAAAATTCAGATAAAAGAGATACCGAATATAAAACACGCAATATTTATGAATTAAATTCTGGTGCACGTCTGAAAATTAATTTCTTAATAAATAATAAAGTGAAACCGAATATATTGTTTCAACAATCAAACCATTATTAAGTTAAAATAATGCTATAAAAAGTGATAGAATATCTTTATTAAGACTTACGATCGTTTCATCGCAGAATCGGCGACATTTTCAAAATCAATCATAATAGAAAATATTTTCACATTACTTAAAAACAATAATATAGTAAACAATGTCACGAGACATGAAGCATAATGAAAATATTGCAACCATAAAAAATAAAAATTAAATTAGCTATTTGCGCGCGTGGATTAATTTTCACATAATTTAAAAACAACAAGGTAAACAATGTCACGAGACATCAAGCATACTGAAAAACATTGCAAAACATAAAATAAAATAAAATTAACTTGGCTATTTGCGAGTGTGGATTAATTTTTACTATTGTTTCTACAATTGCTTAGTATCTCTTTCCAAATTCTAGGTAAATCAAGGGACACAGAATCATTGCAAATATTCTCGTTGCGTAAAAATATTTCTATTGATTCTCGGACTATGGATGGAAAATAAAATCTTGATGGATAAATTAACTTGCTATTTTTAAATTCAATCTGTAAAGGTTCTTCGCTGCATAATCTGGCCAAAGCTGTGGTTCTTCTATTGTATTTGATGTCTGCTATATGTTCTTTGATTCTAGTTTTAAGTTTTCTGCTTGTCATACCTATATAAAACTGCTTTGTTCCATCTTCTTTGGTGAAAGGTATTTCGTATACTCCTGCTAATTGGTTGGACTCAATTTGATCTATTTTCTTGCATACTATATTTTTTATTTTCATGGATGGTTTTGCGACAAGGAAGATATTGAATTTATTGAGTTTATATTTTAAGCGTTCGAAGAAACCAGGAAAATATTGTAAAGTGGATAACGTGGAATTTTGTGGCTTGAAATTTCTCTTCTTTTTGTTCTTCAAGCTCTTAATTAATTTTTCTATGGTGCTTTCTTTGTATCCATTCTTTCTTGCAATATCATATATTTTATTTATTTCATTATTTAAATGTTCAGGGGTACAAACTGTGAAAGCTCTCTGAATAGAATGTCTAAATGCAGAAACTTTGTATGAAAAAAGTGCTTGCGCATTATTAGGGATAATGGATTGACTGGCTATGGGCTTTGATCTATTTTCTTGCATACTATATTTTTTATTTTCATGGATGGTTTTGCGACTAGGAAGATATTGAATTTATTGAGTTTATATTTTAAGCGTTCGAAGAAACCAGGAAAATATTGTAAAGTGGATAACGTGGAATTTTGTGGCTTGAAATTTCTCTTCTTTTTGTTCTTCAAGCTCTTAATTAATTTTTCTATGGTGCTTTCTTTGTATCCATTCTTTCTTGCAATATCATATATTTTATTTATTTCGTTATTTAAATGTTCAGGGGTACAAACTGTGAAAGCTCTCTGAATAGAATGTCTAAATGCAGAAACTTTGTATGAAAAAAGTGCTTGCGCATTATTAGGGATAATGGATTGACTGGCTATGGGCATTATTATATTATAGCATTATTTTAACTTAATTTGTTTATAAGTGATTATTATACATGTTTTTATAATCAAACCATTGTTAGAAAATACAGTATAAATAAATACCGAATATAAAACACGCAATATTTATGAATTAAATTCCGGTGCAGTTCTTAAAATTAATATCTTAATAAATAATAAAGTGAAATCGAATACATTGTTTCAACAATCAAAGCATTGTTAGAAAATTCAGGTAAAAGAGATACCGAATATAACACACGCAGTATTTATGAATTAAATTCCGGTGCACGGCTGAAAATAAATTTCTTAATAAATAATAAAGTGAAACCGAATATATTGTTTCAACAATCAAACCATTGTTAGAATATTCAGATAAAAGAGATACCGAATATAACACACGCAGTATTTATGAATTAAATTCCGGTGCACGGCTGAAAATTAATATCTTAAAAAATAATAAAGTGAAACCGAATATATTGTTTCAACAATCAAACTATTCTTAGAAAATTCAGTAAAAAGAAATACTGAATATAAAACTCGCAATATTTACGAATTAAATTCCAGTGCAGTTCTTAAAATTAATATCTTATTAAATGATAAATTGAAATCCAATATATTTTTTCAACAATCAAACCATTGTTAGAAAATTCAGGTAAAAGAGATACCGAATATAAAACACGCAATATTTATGAATTAAATTCTGGTGCACGTCTGATAATTAATTTCTTAATAAATAATAAATTGAAACCGAAAATGTTGTTTCAACAATCAAACCATTGTTAGAAAATTCAGATAAAAGAGATACCGAATATAAAACACGCAATATTTACGAATTAAATTCCGGTGCATTTCTTAAAATTAAAATCTTAATAAATAATAAATTGAAATCGAATACATTGTTTCAACAATCAAACCATTGTTAGAAAATTCATATAAAAGAGATACCGAATATAAAACACGCAATATTTATGAATTAAATTCCGGTGCACGGCTGAAAATTAATATCTTAAAAAATAATAAAGTGAAACCGAATATATTTTTTCAACAATCAAACCATTGTTAGAAAATTCAGGTAAAAGATATACGGAATATAAAACACGCAATATTTTTTACTTAAATTCTGGTGCACGTCTGAATATTAATTTCTTAATAAATAATAAAGTGAAACCGAATATATTGTTTCTACAATCAAACCATTGTTAGAAAATTCAGAAAAAGGAATACCGAATATAAAACTCGCAATATTTATGAATTAAATTCCGGTGCAGTTCTTAAAATTAACATCTTAATAAATAATAAAGGGAAAACGAATATATTGTTTCAACAATCAAACCATTGTTAGAAAATTCAGATAAAAGAGATACCGAATATAAAACACGCAATATTTATGAATTAAATTCTGGTGCACGTCTGAAAATTAATTTCTTAATAAATAATAAAGTGAAACCGAATATAATGTTTCAACAATCAAACCATTGTTATAAATTTCAGTAAAAATAAATACCGAATATAAACTCGCAATATTTATGAATTAAATTCCGGTGCAGATCTTAAAATTAATATCTTAATAAATAATAAAGTGAAATCGAATATATTGTTTCAACAATCAAAGCATTGTTAGAAAATTCAGGTAAAAGAGATACCGAATATAACACACGCAGTATTTATGAATTAAATTCCGGTGCACGGCTGAAAATAAATTTCTTAATATATAATAAAGTGAAACCGAATATATTGTTTCAACAATCAAACCATTGTTAGAAAATACAGTATAAATAAATACCGAATATAAAACACGCAATATTTATGAATTAAATTCCGGTGCACGTCTGAAAATTAATATCTTAATAAATAATAAAGTGAAACCGAATATATTGTTTCAACAATCAAACCATTGTTAGAAAATTCAGTAAAAATAAATACCGAATATAAAACATGCAATATTTATGAATTAAATTCCGGTGCAGTTCTTTAAATTAATAACATAATAAATAATAAAGTGAAATCGAATATATTGTTTCAACAATCAAACCATTGTTAGAATATTCAGATAAAAGAGATACCGAATATAACACACGCAGTATTTATGAATTAAATTCCGGTGCACGGCTGAAAATTAATATCTTAAAAAATAATAAAGTGAAACCGAATATATTGTTTCAACAATCAAACCATTGTTAGAAAATTCAGTAAAAAGAAATACTGAATATAAAACTCGCAATATTTATGAATTAAATTCCGGTGCAGTTCTTAAAACTAATATCTTAATAAATAATAAAGTGAAATCGAATATATTATTTCAACAATCAAACCATTGTTAGAATATTCAGATAAAAGAGATACCGAATATAACACACGCAGTATTTATGAATTAAATTCCGGTGCACGGCTGAAAATTAATATCTTAAAAAATAATAAAGTGAAACCGAATATATTGTTTCAACAATCAAACCATTGTTAGAAAATTCAGTAAAAATAAATACCGAATATAAAACACGCAATATTTACGAATTAAATTCCGGTGCAGTTCTTAAAATTAATATCTTATTAAATGATAAATTGAAATCGAATATATTTTTTCAACAATCAAACCATTGTTAGAAAATTCAGGTAAAAGAGATACCGAATATAAAACACGCAATATTTATGAATGAAATTCTGGTGCACGTCTGATAATTAATTTCTTAATAAATAATAAATTGAAACCGAAAATGTTGTTTCAACAATCAAACCATTGTTAGAAAATTCAGATAAAAGAGATACCGAATATAAAACACGCAATATTTACGAATTAAATTCCGGTGCATTTCTTAAAATTAAAATCTTATTAAATAATAAATTGAAATCGAATACATTGTTTCAACAATCAAACCATTGTTAGAAAATTCAGATAAAAGAGATACCGAATATAAAACACGCAATATTTATGAATTAAATTCCGGTGCACGGCTGAAAATTAATATCTTAAAAAATAATAAAGTGAAACCGAATATATTTTTTCAACAATCAAACCATTGTTAGAAAATTCAGGTAAAAGATATACGGAATATAAAACACGCAATATTTTTTACTTAAATTCTGGTGCACGTCTGAATATTAATTTCTTAATAAATAATAAAGTGAAACCGAATATATTGTTTCAACAATCAAACTATTGTTAGAAAATTCAGAAAAAGGAATACCGAATATAAAACTCGCAATATTTATGAATTAAATTCCGGTGCAGTTCTTAAAATTAACATCTTAATAAATAATAAAGGGAAAACGAATATATTGTTTCAACAATCAAACCATTGTTAGAAAATTCAGATAAAAGAGATACCGAATATAAAACACGCAATATTTATGAATTAAATTCCGGTGCAGTTCTTAAAATTAATATCTTAATAAATAATAAAGTGAAATCGAATATATTGTTTCAACAATCAAAGCATTGTTAGAAAATTCAGGTAAAAGAGATACCGAATATAACACACGCAGTATTTATGAATTAAATTCCGGTGCACGGCTGAAAATAAATTTCTTAATAAATAATAAAGTGAAACCGAATATATTGTTTCAACAATCAAACCATTGTTAGAAAATACAATAAAAATAGATACCGAATATAAAACACGCAATATTTATGAATTGAATTCCGGTGCAGTTCTTTAAATTAATAACTTAATAAATAATAAAGTAAAATCGAATATATTGTTTCAACAATCAAACCATTGTTAGAATATTCAGATAATAGAGATACCGAATATAACATACGCAGTATTTATGAATTAAATTCCGGTGCACGGCTGAAAATTAATATCTTAAAAAATAATAAAGTGAAACCGAATATATTGTTTCAACAATCAAACCATTGTTAGAAAATTCAGTAAAAATAAATACCGAATATAAAACACGCAATATTTACGAATTAAATTCCGGTGCAGTTCTTAAAATTAATATCTTATTAAATGATAAATTGAAATCGAATATATTTTTTCAACAATCAAACCATTGTTAGAAAATTCAGGTAAAAGAGATACCGAATATAAAACACGCAATATTTATGAATTAAATTCTGGTGCACGTCTGATAATTAATTTCTTAATAAATAATAAATTGAAACCGAAAATGTTGTTTCAACAATCAAACCATTGTTAGAAAATTCAGATAAAAGAGATACCGAATATAAAACAAGCAATATTTACGAATTAAATTCCGGTGCATTTCTTAAAATTAAAATTTTAATAAATAATAAATTGAAATCGAATACATTGTTTCAACAATCAAACCATTGTTAGAAAATTCAGATAAAAGAGATACCGAATATAAAACACGCAATATTTATGAATTAAATTCCGGTGCACGGCTGAAAATTAATATCTTAAAAAATAATAAAGTGAAACCGAATATATTTTTTCAACAATCAAACCATTGTTAGAAAATTCAGGTAAAAGATATACGGAATATAAAACACGCAATATTTTTTACTTAAATTCTGGTGCACGTCTGAATATTAATTTCTTAATAAATAATAAAGTGAAACCGAATATATTGTTTCAACAATCAAACTATTGTTAGAAAATTCAGAAAAAGGAATACCGAATATAAAACTCGCAATATTTATGAATTAAATTCCGGTGCAGTTCTTTAAATTAATAACATAATAAATAATAAAGTGAAATCGAATATATTGTTTCAACAATCAAACCATTGTTAGAATATTCAGATAAAAGAGATACCGAATATAACACACGCAGTATTTATGAATTAAATTCCGGTGCACGGCTGAAAATTAATATCTTAAAAAATAATAAAGTGAAACCGAATATATTGTTTCAACAATCAAACCATTGTTAGAAAATTCAGTAAAAAGAAATACTGAATATAAAACTCGCAATATTTATGAATTAAATTCCGGTGCAGTTCTTAAAACTAATATCTTAATAAATAATAAAGTGAAATCGAATATATTATTTCAACAATCAAACCATTGTTAGAATATTCAGATAAAAGAGATACCGAATATAACACACGCAGTATTTATGAATTAAATTCCGGTGCACGGCTGAAAATTAATATCTTAAAAAATAATAAAGTGAAACCGAATATATTGTTTCAATAATCAAACCATTGCTGGAAAATTCAGTAAAATGGAATACCGAATATAAAAGACGCAATATTTATGAATTAAATTCCGGTGCACGTCTGAAAATAAATTTCTTAATAAATAATAAAGTGAAACCGAATATATTGTTTCAACAATCAAACCATTGTTAGAAAATACAGTAAAAATAGATACCGAATATAAAAGACGCAATATTTATGAATTATATTCCGGTGCAGTTCTTTAAATTAATAACTTAATAAATAATAAAGTGAAATCGAATATATTGTTTCAACAATCAAACCATTGTAAGAATATTCAGATAAAAGAGATACCGAATATAACACACGCAGTATTTATGAATTAAATTCCGGTGCACGGCTGAAAATTAATATCTTAAAAAATAATTAAGTGAAACCGAATATATTGTTTCAACAATCAAACCATTGTTAGAAAATTCAGTAAAAAGAAATACCGAATATAAAACACGCAATATTTACGAATTAAATTCCGGTGCAGTTCTTAAAATTAATATCTTAATAAATGATAAATTGAAATCGAATATATTTTTTCAACAATCAAACCATTATTAGAAAATTCAGGTAAAAGAGATACCGAATATAAAACACGCAATATTTATGAATTAAATTCTGGTGCACGTCTGATAATTAATTTCTTAATAAATAATAAATTGAAACCGAAAATGTTGTTTCAACAATCAAACCATTGTTAGAAAATTCAGATAAAAGAGATACCGAATATAAAACACGCAATATTTATGAATTAAATTCTGGTGCACGTCTGAAAATTAATTTCTTAATAAATAATAAAGTGAAACCGAATATAATGTTTCAACAATCAAACCATTGTTAGAAATTTCAGTAAAAATAAATACCGAATATAAAACTCGCAATATTTATGAATTAAATTCCGGTGCAGTTCTTAAAATAAATATCTTAATAAATAATAAAGTGAAATCGAATATATTGTTTCAACAATCAAAGCATTGTTAGAAAATTCAGGTAAAAGAGATACCGAATATAACACACGCAGTATTTATGAATTAAATTCCGGTGCACGGCTGAAAATAAATTTCTTAATAAATAATAAAGTGAAACCGAATATATTGTTTCAACAATCAAACCATTGTTAGAAAATACAGTATAAATAAATACCGAATATAAAACACGCAATATTTATGAATTAAATTCCGGTGCAGTTCTTTAAATTAATAACATAATAAATAATAAAGTGAAATCGAATATATTGTTTCAACAATCAAACCATTGTTAGAATATTCAGATAAAAGAGATAGCGAATATAACACACGCAGTATTTATGAATTAAATTCCGGTGCACGGCTGAAAATTAATATCTTAAAAATAATAAAGTGAAACCGAATATATTGTTTCAACAATCAAACCATTGTTAGAAAATTCAGTAAAAAGAAATACTGAATATAAAACTCGCAATATTTATGAATTAAATTCCGGTGCAGTTCTAAAAATTAATATCTTAATAAATAATAAAGTGAAATCGAATATATTGTTTCAACAATCAAACCATTGTTAGAAAATACAATAAAAATAGATACCGAATATAAAACACGCAATATTTATGAATTGAATTCCGGTGCAGTTCTTTAAATTAATAACTTAATAAATAATAAAGTAAAATCGAATATATTGTTTCAACAATCAAACCATTGTTAGAATATTCAGATAATAGAGATACCGAATATAACATACGCAGTATTTATGAATTAAATTCCGGTGCACGGCTGAAAATTAATATCTTAAAAAATAATAAAGTGAAACCGAATATATTGTTTCAACAATCAAACCATTGCTGGAAAATTCAGTAAAAAGGAATACCGAATACAAAAGACGCAATATTTATGAATTAAATTCCGGTGCACGTCTGAAAATAAATTTCTTAATAAATAATAAAGTGAAACCGAATATATTGTTTCAACAATCAAACCATTGTTAGAAAATACAATAAAAATAGATACCGAATATAAAACACGCAATATTTATGAATTGAATTCCGGTGCAGTTCTTTAAATTAATAACTTAATAAATAATAAAGTAAAATCGAATATATTGTTTCAACAATCAAACCATTGTTAGAATATTCAGATAATAGAGATACCGAATATAACATACGCAATATTTATGAATTAAATTCCGGTGCACGGCTGAAAATTAATATCTTAAAAAATAATAAAGTGAAACCGAATATAATGTTTCAACAATCAAACCATTGTTAGAAATTTCAGTAAAAATAAATACCGAATATAAAACTCGCAATATTTATGAATTAAATTCCGGTGCAGTTCTTAAAATTAATATCTTAATAAATAATAAAGTGAAATCGAATATATTGTTTCAACAATCAAAGCATTGTTAGAAATATCAGGTAAAAGAGATACCGAATATAACACACGCATTATTTATGAATTAAATTCCGGTGCACGGCTGAAAATAAATTTCTTAATAAATAATAAAGTGAAACCAAATATATTGTTTCAACAATCAAACCATTGTTAGAAAATACAGTATAAATAAATACCGAATATAAAACACGCAATATTTATGAATTAAATTCCGGTGCAGTTCTTAAAATTAATATCTTAATAATTAATAATGTGAAATCGAATATATTGTTTCAACAATCAAAGCATTGTTAGAAAATTCAGGTAAAAGAGATACCGAATATAACACACGCAGTATTTATGAATTAAATTCCGGTGCACGGCTGAAAATAAATTTCTTAATAAATAATAAAGTGAAACCGAATATATTGTTTCAACAATCAAACCATTGTTAGAATATTCAGATAAAAGAGATACCGAATATAACACACGCAGTATTTATGAATTAAATTCCGGTGCACGGCTGAAAATTAATATCTTAAAAAATAACAAAGTGAAACCGAATATATTGTTTCAACAATCAAACCATTGTTAGAAAATTCAGTAAAAAGAAATACTGAATATAAAACTCGCAATATTTATCAATTAAATTCCGGTGCAGTTCTAAAAATTAATATCTTAATAAATAATAAAGTGAAATCGAATATATTGTTTCAACAATCAAACCATTGTTAGTATATTCAGATAAAAGAGATACCGAATATAACACACGCAGTATTTATGAATTAAATTCCGGTGCACGACTGAAAATTAATATCTTAAAAATAATAAAGTGAAACCGAATATATTGTTTCAACAATCAAACCATTGTTAGAAAATTCAGTAAAAAGAAATACTGAATATAAAACTCGCAATATTTATGAATTAAATTCCGGTGCAGTTCTAAAAATTAATATCTTTTAAATAATAAAGTGAAATCGAATATATTGTTTCAACAATCAAACCATTGTTAGAATATTCAGATAAAAGAGATACCGAATATAACACACGCAGTATTTATGAATTAAATTCCGGTGCACGGCTGAAAATTAATATCTTAAAAAATAATAAAGTGAAACCGAATATATTGTTTCAACAATCAAACCATTGCTGGAAAATTCAGTAAAAAGGAATACCGAATACAAAAGACGCAATATTTATGAATTAAATTCCGGTGAACGTCTGAAAATAAATTTCTTAATAAATAATAAAGTGAAACCGAATATATTGTTTCAACAATCAAACCATTGTTAGAAAATACAATAAAAATAGATACCGAATATAAAACACGCAATATTTATGAATTAAATTCCGGTGCAGTTCTTTAAATTAATAACTTAATAAATAATAAAGTGAAATCGAATATATTGTTTCAACAATCAAACCATTGTTAGAATATTCAGATAATAGAGATACCGAATATAACATACGCAGTATTTATGAATTAAATTGAGGTGCACGGCTGAAAATTAATATCTTAAAAAATAATAAAGTGAAACCGAATATATTGCTTCAACAATCAAACCATTGTTAGAAAATTCAGTAAAAATAAATACCGAATATAAAACACGCAATATTTACGAATTAAATTCCGGTGCAGTTCTTAAAATTAATATCTTATTAAATGATAAATTGAAATCGAATATATCTTTTCAACAATCAAACCATTGTTAGAAAATTCAGGTAAAAGAGATACCGAATATAAAACACGCAATATTTATGAATTAAATTCTGGTGCACGTCTGATAATTAATTTCTTAATAAATAATAAATTGAAACCGAAAATGTTGTTTCAACAATCAAACCATTGTTAGAAAATTCAGATAAAAGAGATACCGAATATAAAACACGCAATATTTACGAATTAAATTCCGGTGCATTTCTTAAAATTAAAATCTTAATAAATAATAAATTGAAATCGAATACATTGTTTCAACAATCAAACCATTGTTAGAAAATTCAGATAAAAGAGATACCGAATATAAAACACGCAATATTTATGAATTAAATTCCGGTGCAGTTCTTAAAATTAACATCTTAATAAATAATAAAGGGAAAACGAATATATTGTTTCAACAATCAAACCATTGTTAGAAAATTCAGATAAAAGAGATACCGAATATAAAACACGCAATATTTATGAATTAAATTCTGGTGCACGTCTGAAAATTAATTTCTTAATAAATAATAAAGTGAAACCGAATATATTGTTTCAACAATCAAACCATTATTAAGTTAAAATAATGCTATAAAAAGTGATAGAATATCTTTATTAAGACTTACGATCGTTTCATCGCAGAATCGGCGACATTTTCAAAATCAATCATAATAGAAAATATTTTCACATTACTTAAAAACAATAATATAGTAAACAATGTCACGAGACATGAAGCATAATGAAAATATTGCAACCATAAAAAATAAAAATTAAATTAGCTATTTGCGCGCGTGGATTAATTTTCACATAATTTAAAAACAACAAGGTAAACAATGTCACGAGACATCAAGCATACTGAAAAACATTGCAAAACATAAAATAAAATAAAATTAACTTGGCTATTTGCGAGTGTGGATTAATTTTTACTATTGTTTCTACAATTGCTTAGTATCTCTTTCCAAATTCTAGGTAAATCAAGGGACACAGAATCATTGCAAATATTCTCGTTGCGTAAAAATATTTCTATTGATTCTCGGACTATGGATGGAAAATAAAATCTTGATGGATAAATTAACTTGCTATTTTTAAATTCAATCTGTAAAGGTTCTTCGCTGCATAATCTGGCCAAAGCTGTGGTTCTTCTATTGTATTTGATGTCTGCTATATGTTCTTTGATTCTAGTTTTAAGTTTTCTGCTTGTCATACCTATATAAAACTGCTTTGTTCCATCTTCTTTGGTGAAAGGTATTTCGTATACTCCTGCTAATTGGTTGGACTCAATTTGATCTATTTTCTTGCATACTATATTTTTTATTTTCATGGATGGTTTTGCGACAAGGAAGATATTGAATTTATTGAGTTTATATTTTAAGCGTTCGAAGAAACCAGGAAAATATTGTAAAGTGGATAACGTGGAATTTTGTGGCTTGAAATTTCTCTTCTTTTTGTTCTTCAAGCTCTTAATTAATTTTTCTATGGTGCTTTCTTTGTATCCATTCTTTCTTGCAATATCATATATTTTATTTATTTCATTATTTAAATGTTCAGGGGTACAAACTGTGAAAGCTCTCTGAATAGAATGTCTAAATGCAGAAACTTTGTATGAAAAAAGTGCTTGCGCATTATTAGGGATAATGGATTGACTGGCTATGGGCTTTGATCTATTTTCTTGCATACTATATTTTTTATTTTCATGGATGGTTTTGCGACTAGGAAGATATTGAATTTATTGAGTTTATATTTTAAGCGTTCGAAGAAACCAGGAAAATATTGTAAAGTGGATAACGTGGAATTTTGTGGCTTGAAATTTCTCTTCTTTTTGTTCTTCAAGCTCTTAATTAATTTTTCTATGGTGCTTTCTTTGTATCCATTCTTTCTTGCAATATCATATATTTTATTTATTTCGTTATTTAAATGTTCAGGGGTACAAACTGTGAAAGCTCTCTGAATAGAATGTCTAAATGCAGAAACTTTGTATGAAAAAAGTGCTTGCGCATTATTAGGGATAATGGATTGACTGGCTATGGGCATTATTATATTATAGCATTATTTTAACTTAATTTGTTTATAAGTGATTATTATACATGTTTTTATAATCAAACCATTGTTAGAAAATACAGTATAAATAAATACCGAATATAAAACACGCAATATTTATGAATTAAATTCCGGTGCAGTTCTTAAAATTAATATCTTAATAAATAATAAAGTGAAATCGAATACATTGTTTCAACAATCAAAGCATTGTTAGAAAATTCAGGTAAAAGAGATACCGAATATAACACACGCAGTATTTATGAATTAAATTCCGGTGCACGGCTGAAAATAAATTTCTTAATAAATAATAAAGTGAAACCGAATATATTGTTTCAACAATCAAACCATTGTTAGAATATTCAGATAAAAGAGATACCGAATATAACACACGCAGTATTTATGAATTAAATTCCGGTGCACGGCTGAAAATTAATATCTTAAAAAATAATAAAGTGAAACCGAATATATTGTTTCAACAATCAAACTATTCTTAGAAAATTCAGTAAAAAGAAATACTGAATATAAAACTCGCAATATTTACGAATTAAATTCCAGTGCAGTTCTTAAAATTAATATCTTATTAAATGATAAATTGAAATCCAATATATTTTTTCAACAATCAAACCATTGTTAGAAAATTCAGGTAAAAGAGATACCGAATATAAAACACGCAATATTTATGAATTAAATTCTGGTGCACGTCTGATAATTAATTTCTTAATAAATAATAAATTGAAACCGAAAATGTTGTTTCAACAATCAAACCATTGTTAGAAAATTCAGATAAAAGAGATACCGAATATAAAACACGCAATATTTACGAATTAAATTCCGGTGCATTTCTTAAAATTAAAATCTTAATAAATAATAAATTGAAATCGAATACATTGTTTCAACAATCAAACCATTGTTAGAAAATTCATATAAAAGAGATACCGAATATAAAACACGCAATATTTATGAATTAAATTCCGGTGCACGGCTGAAAATTAATATCTTAAAAAATAATAAAGTGAAACCGAATATATTTTTTCAACAATCAAACCATTGTTAGAAAATTCAGGTAAAAGATATACGGAATATAAAACACGCAATATTTTTTACTTAAATTCTGGTGCACGTCTGAATATTAATTTCTTAATAAATAATAAAGTGAAACCGAATATATTGTTTCTACAATCAAACCATTGTTAGAAAATTCAGAAAAAGGAATACCGAATATAAAACTCGCAATATTTATGAATTAAATTCCGGTGCAGTTCTTAAAATTAACATCTTAATAAATAATAAAGGGAAAACGAATATATTGTTTCAACAATCAAACCATTGTTAGAAAATTCAGATAAAAGAGATACCGAATATAAAACACGCAATATTTATGAATTAAATTCTGGTGCACGTCTGAAAATTAATTTCTTAATAAATAATAAAGTGAAACCGAATATAATGTTTCAACAATCAAACCATTGTTATAAATTTCAGTAAAAATAAATACCGAATATAAACTCGCAATATTTATGAATTAAATTCCGGTGCAGATCTTAAAATTAATATCTTAATAAATAATAAAGTGAAATCGAATATATTGTTTCAACAATCAAAGCATTGTTAGAAAATTCAGGTAAAAGAGATACCGAATATAACACACGCAGTATTTATGAATTAAATTCCGGTGCACGGCTGAAAATAAATTTCTTAATATATAATAAAGTGAAACCGAATATATTGTTTCAACAATCAAACCATTGTTAGAAAATACAGTATAAATAAATACCGAATATAAAACACGCAATATTTATGAATTAAATTCCGGTGCACGTCTGAAAATTAATATCTTAATAAATAATAAAGTGAAACCGAATATATTGTTTCAACAATCAAACCATTGTTAGAAAATTCAGTAAAAATAAATACCGAATATAAAACATGCAATATTTATGAATTAAATTCCGGTGCAGTTCTTTAAATTAATAACATAATAAATAATAAAGTGAAATCGAATATATTGTTTCAACAATCAAACCATTGTTAGAATATTCAGATAAAAGAGATACCGAATATAACACACGCAGTATTTATGAATTAAATTCCGGTGCACGGCTGAAAATTAATATCTTAAAAAATAATAAAGTGAAACCGAATATATTGTTTCAACAATCAAACCATTGTTAGAAAATTCAGTAAAAAGAAATACTGAATATAAAACTCGCAATATTTATGAATTAAATTCCGGTGCAGTTCTTAAAACTAATATCTTAATAAATAATAAAGTGAAATCGAATATATTATTTCAACAATCAAACCATTGTTAGAATATTCAGATAAAAGAGATACCGAATATAACACACGCAGTATTTATGAATTAAATTCCGGTGCACGGCTGAAAATTAATATCTTAAAAAATAATAAAGTGAAACCGAATATATTGTTTCAACAATCAAACCATTGTTAGAAAATTCAGTAAAAATAAATACCGAATATAAAACACGCAATATTTACGAATTAAATTCCGGTGCAGTTCTTAAAATTAATATCTTATTAAATGATAAATTGAAATCGAATATATTTTTTCAACAATCAAACCATTGTTAGAAAATTCAGGTAAAAGAGATACCGAATATAAAACACGCAATATTTATGAATGAAATTCTGGTGCACGTCTGATAATTAATTTCTTAATAAATAATAAATTGAAACCGAAAATGTTGTTTCAACAATCAAACCATTGTTAGAAAATTCAGATAAAAGAGATACCGAATATAAAACACGCAATATTTACGAATTAAATTCCGGTGCATTTCTTAAAATTAAAATCTTATTAAATAATAAATTGAAATCGAATACATTGTTTCAACAATCAAACCATTGTTAGAAAATTCAGATAAAAGAGATACCGAATATAAAACACGCAATATTTATGAATTAAATTCCGGTGCACGGCTGAAAATTAATATCTTAAAAAATAATAAAGTGAAACCGAATATATTTTTTCAACAATCAAACCATTGTTAGAAAATTCAGGTAAAAGATATACGGAATATAAAACACGCAATATTTTTTACTTAAATTCTGGTGCACGTCTGAATATTAATTTCTTAATAAATAATAAAGTGAAACCGAATATATTGTTTCAACAATCAAACTATTGTTAGAAAATTCAGAAAAAGGAATACCGAATATAAAACTCGCAATATTTATGAATTAAATTCCGGTGCAGTTCTTAAAATTAACATCTTAATAAATAATAAAGGGAAAACGAATATATTGTTTCAACAATCAAACCATTGTTAGAAAATTCAGATAAAAGAGATACCGAATATAAAACACGCAATATTTATGAATTAAATTCCGGTGCAGTTCTTAAAATTAATATCTTAATAAATAATAAAGTGAAATCGAATATATTGTTTCAACAATCAAAGCATTGTTAGAAAATTCAGGTAAAAGAGATACCGAATATAACACACGCAGTATTTATGAATTAAATTCCGGTGCACGGCTGAAAATAAATTTCTTAATAAATAATAAAGTGAAACCGAATATATTGTTTCAACAATCAAACCATTGTTAGAAAATACAATAAAAATAGATACCGAATATAAAACACGCAATATTTATGAATTGAATTCCGGTGCAGTTCTTTAAATTAATAACTTAATAAATAATAAAGTAAAATCGAATATATTGTTTCAACAATCAAACCATTGTTAGAATATTCAGATAATAGAGATACCGAATATAACATACGCAGTATTTATGAATTAAATTCCGGTGCACGGCTGAAAATTAATATCTTAAAAAATAATAAAGTGAAACCGAATATATTGTTTCAACAATCAAACCATTGTTAGAAAATTCAGTAAAAATAAATACCGAATATAAAACACGCAATATTTACGAATTAAATTCCGGTGCAGTTCTTAAAATTAATATCTTATTAAATGATAAATTGAAATCGAATATATTTTTTCAACAATCAAACCATTGTTAGAAAATTCAGGTAAAAGAGATACCGAATATAAAACACGCAATATTTATGAATTAAATTCTGGTGCACGTCTGATAATTAATTTCTTAATAAATAATAAATTGAAACCGAAAATGTTGTTTCAACAATCAAACCATTGTTAGAAAATTCAGATAAAAGAGATACCGAATATAAAACAAGCAATATTTACGAATTAAATTCCGGTGCATTTCTTAAAATTAAAATTTTAATAAATAATAAATTGAAATCGAATACATTGTTTCAACAATCAAACCATTGTTAGAAAATTCAGATAAAAGAGATACCGAATATAAAACACGCAATATTTATGAATTAAATTCCGGTGCACGGCTGAAAATTAATATCTTAAAAAATAATAAAGTGAAACCGAATATATTTTTTCAACAATCAAACCATTGTTAGAAAATTCAGGTAAAAGATATACGGAATATAAAACACGCAATATTTTTTACTTAAATTCTGGTGCACGTCTGAATATTAATTTCTTAATAAATAATAAAGTGAAACCGAATATATTGTTTCAACAATCAAACTATTGTTAGAAAATTCAGAAAAAGGAATACCGAATATAAAACTCGCAATATTTATGAATTAAATTCCGGTGCAGTTCTTAAAATTAACATCTTAATAAATAATAAAGGGAAAACGAATATATTGTTTCAACAATCAAACCATTGTTAGAAAATTCAGATAAAAGAGATACCGAATATAAAACACGCAATATTTATGAATTAAATTCTGGTGCACGTCTGAAAATTAATTTCTTAATAAATAATAAAGTGAAACCGAATATAATGTTTCAACAATCAAACCATTGTTAGAAATTTCAGTAAAAATAAATACCGAATATAAAACTCGCAATATTTATGAATTAAATTCCGGTGCAGTTCTTAAAATTAATATCTTAATAAATAATAAAGTGAAATCGAATATATTGTTTCAACAATCAAAGCATTGTTAGAAATATCAGGTAAAAGAGATACCGAATATAACACACGCATTATTTATGAATTAAATTCCGGTGCACGGCTGAAAATAAATTTCTTAATAAATAATAAAGTGAAACCGAATATATTGTTTCAACAATCAAACCATTGTTAGAAAATACAGTATAAATAAATACCGAATATAAAACACGCAATATTTATGAATTAAATTCCGGTGCAGTTCTTAAAATTAATATCTTAATAATTAATAATGTGAAATCGAATATATTGTTTCAACAATCAAAGCATTGTTAGAAAATTCAGGTAAAAGAGATACCGAATATAACACACGCAGTATTTATGAATTAAATTCCGGTGCACGGCTGAAAATAAATTTCTTAATAAATAATAAAGTGAAACCGAATATATTGTTTCAACAATCAAACCATTGTTAGAATATTCAGATAAAAGAGATACCGAATATAACACACGCAGTATTTGTGAATTAAATTCCGGTGCACGGCTGAAAATTAATATCTTAAAAAATAACAAAGTGAAACCGAATATATTGTTTCAACAATCAAACCATTGTTAGAAAATTCAGTAAAAAGAAATACTGAATATAAAACTCGCAATATTTATCAATTAAATTCCGGTGCAGTTCTAAAAATTAATATCTTAATAAATAATAAAGTGAAATCGAATATATTGTTTCAACAATCAAACCATTGTTAGTATATTCAGATAAAAGAGATACCGAATATAACACACGCAGTATTTATGAATTAACTTCCGGTGCACGACTGAAAATTAATATCTTAAAAATAATAAAGTGAAACCGAATATATTGTTTCAACAATCAAACCATTGTTAGAAAATTCAGTAAAAAGAAATACTGAATATAAAACTCGCAATATTTATGAATTAAATTCCGGTGCAGTTCTAAAAATTAATATCTTAATAAATAATAAAGTGAAATCGAATATATTGTTTCAACAATCAAACCATTGTTAGAATATTCAGATAAAAGAGATACCGAATATAACACACGCAGTATTTATGAATTAAATTCCGGTGCACGGCTGAAAATTAATATCTTAAAAAATAATAAAGTGAAACCGAATATATTGTTTCAACAATCAAACCATTTCTGGAAAATTCAGTAAAAAGGAATACCGAATACAAAAGACGCAATATTTATGAATTAAATTCCGGTGAACGTCTGAAAATAAATTTCTTAATAAATAATAAAGTGAAACCGAATATATTGTTTCAACAATCAAACCATTGTTAGAAAATACAATAAAAATAGATACCGAATATAAAACACGCAATATTTATGAATTAAATTCCGGTGCAGTTCTTTAAATTAATAACGTAATAAATAATAAAGTGAAATCGAATATATTGTTTCAACAATCAAACCATTGTTAGAATATTCAGATAATAGAGATACCGAATATAACATACGCAGTATTTATGAATTAAATTGAGGTGCACGGCTGAAAATTAATATCTTAAAAAATAATAAAGTGAAACCGAATATATTGCTTCAACAATCAAACCATTGTTAGAAAATTCAGTAAAAATAAATACCGAATATAAAACACGCAATATTTACGAATTAAATTCCGGTGCAGTTCTTAAAATTAATATCTTATTAAATGATAAATTGAAATCGAATATATTTTTTCAACAATCAAACCATTGTTAGAAAATTCAGGTAAAAGAGATACCGAATATAAAACACGCAATATTTATGAATTAAATTCCGGTGCAGTTCTTAAAATTAACATCTTAATAAATAATAAAGGGAAAACGAATATATTGTTTCAACAATCAAACCATTGTTAGAAAATTCAGATAAAAGAGATACCGAATATAAAACACGCAATATTTATGAATTAAATTCTGGTGCACGTCTGAAAATTAATTTCTTAATAAATAATAAAGTGAAACCGAATATAATGTTTCAAGAATCAAACCATTGTTAGAAATTTCAGTAAAAATAAATACCGAATATAAAACTCGCAATATTTATGAATTAAATTCCGGTGCAGTTCTTAAAATTAATATCTTAATAAATAATAAAGTGAAATCGAATATATTGTTTCAACAATCAAAGCATTGTTAGAAAATTCAGGTAAAAGAGATACCGAATATAACACACGCAGTATTTATGAATTAAATTCCGGTGCACGGCTGAAAATAAATTTCTTAATAAATAATAAAGTGAAACCGAATATATTGCTTCAACAATCAAACCATTATTAAGTTAAAATAATGCTATAAAAAGTGATAGAATATCTTTATTAAGACTTACGATCGTTTCATCGCAGAATCGGCGACATTTTCAAAATCAATCATAATAGAAAATATTTTCACATTACTTAAAAACAATAATATAGTAAACAATGTCACGAGACATGAAGCATAATGAAAATATTGCAACCATAAAAAATAAAAATTAAATTAGCTATTTGCGCGCGTGGATTAATTTTCACATAATTTAAAAACAACAAGGTAAACAATGTCACGAGACATCAAGCATACTGAAAAACATTGCAAAACATAAAATAAAATAAAATTAACTTGGCTATTTGCGAGTGTGGATTAATTTTTACTATTGTTTCTACAATTGCTTAGTATCTCTTTCCAAATTCTAGGTAAATCAAGGGACACAGAATCATTGCAAATATTCTCGTTGCGTAAAAATATTTCTATTGATTCTCGGACTATGGATGGAAAATAAAATCTTGATGGATAAATTAACTTGCTATTTTTAAATTCAATCTGTAAAGGTTCTTCGCTGCATAATCTGGCCAAATCTGTGGTTCTTCTATTGTATTTGATGTCTGCTATATGTTCTTTGATTCTAGTTTTAAGTTTTCTGCTTGTCATACATATATAAAACTGCTTTGTTCCATCTTCTTTGGTGAAAGGTATTTCGTATACTCCTGCTAATTGGTTGGACTCAATTTGATCTATTTTCTTGCATACTATATTTTTTATTTTCATGGATGGTTTTGCAACAAGGAAGATATTGAATTTATTGAGTTTATATTTTAAGCGTTCGAAGAAACCAGGAAAATATTGTAAAGTGGATAACGTGGAATTTTGTGGCTTGAAATTTCTCTTCTTTTTGTTCTTCAAGCTCTTAATTAATTTTTCTATGGTGCTTTCTTTGTATCCATTCTTTCTTGCAATATCATATATTTTATTTATTTCGTTATTTAAATGTTCAGGGGTACAAACTGTGAAAGCTCTCTGAATAGAATGTCTAAATGCAGAAACTTTGTATGAAAAAAGTGCCTGCGCATTATTAGGGATAATGGATTGACTGGCTATGGGCATTATTATATTATAGCATTATTTTAACTTAATTTGTTTATAAGTGATTATTATACATGTTTTTATAATCAAACCATTGTTAGAAAATACAGTATAAATAAATACCGAATATAAAACACGCAATATTTATGAATTAAACTCCGGTGCAGTTCTTAAAATTAATATCTTAATAAATAATAAAGTGAAATCGAATACATTGTTTCAACAATCAAAGCATTGTTAGAAAATTCAGGTAAAAGAGATACCGAATATAACACACGCAGTATTTATGAATTAAATTCCGGTGCACGGCTGAAAATAAATTTCTTAATAAATAATAAAGTGAAACCGAATATATTGTTTCAACAATCAAACCATTGTTAGAATATTCAGATAAAAGAGATACCGAATATAACACACGCAGTATTTATGAATTAAATTCCGGTGCACGGCTGAAAATTAATATCTTAAAAAATAATAAAGTGAAACCGAATATATTGTTTCAACAATCAAACTATTGTTAGAAAATTCAGAAAAAGAAATACTGAATATAAAACTCGCAATATTTACGAATTAAATTCCAGTGCAGTTCTTAAAATTAATATCTTATTAAATGATAAATTGAAATCCAATATATTTTTTCAACAATCAAACCATTGTTAGAAAATTCAGGTAAAAGAGATACCGAATATAAAACACGCAATATTTATGAATTAAATTCTGGTGCACGTCTGATAATTAATTTCTTAATAAATAATAAATTGAAACCGAAAATGTTGTTTCAACAATCAAACCATTGTTAGAAAATTCAGATAAAAGAGATACCGAATATAAAACACGCAATATTTACGAATTAAATTCCGGTGCATTTCTTAAAATTAAAATCTTAATAAATAATAAATTGAAATCGAATACATTGTTTCAACAATCAAACCATTGTTAGAAAATTCATATAAAAGAGATACCGAATATAAAACACGCAATATTTATGAATTAAATTCCGGTGCACGGCTGAAAATTAATATCTTAAAAAATAATAAAGTGAAACCGAATATATTTTTTCAACAATCAAACCATTGTTAGAAAATTCAGGTAAAAGATATACGGAATATAAAACACGCAATATTTTTTACTTAAATTCTGGTGCACGTCTGAATATTAATTTCTTAATAAATAATAAAGTGAAACCGAATATATTGTTTCAACAATCAAACCATTGTTAGAAAATTCAGATAAAAGAGATACCGAATATAAAACACGCAATATTTATGAATTAAATTCTGGTGCACGTCTGAAAATTAATTTCTTAATAAATAATAAAGTGAAACCGAATATAATGTTTCAACAATCAAACCATTGTTATAAATTTCAGTAAAAATAAAATACCGAATATAAAACTCGCA
Organism: Maratus speciosus; assembly: GCA_963932465.1. NCBI lineage: Eukaryota > Metazoa > Arthropoda > Arachnida > Araneae > Salticidae > Maratus > Maratus speciosus. The sequence continues at coordinate 74,279 of CAWVRF010000708.1, forward strand.
ATATTTATGAATTAAATTCCGGTGCAGATCTTAAAATTAATATCTTAATAAATAATAAAGTGAAACCGAATATATTGTTTCAACAATCAAACCATTGTTAGAAAATTCAGTAAAAATAAATACCGAATATAAAACATGCAATATTTATGAATTAAATTCCGGTGCAGTTCTTTAAATTAATAACATAATAAATAATAAAGTGAAATCGAATATATTGTTTCAACAATCAAACCATTGTTAGAATATTCAGATAAAAGAGATACCGAATATAACACACGCAGTATTTATGAATTAAATTCCGGTGCACGGCTGAAAATTAATATCTTAAAAAATAATAAAGTGAAACCGAATATATTGTTTCAACAATCAAACCATTGTTAGAAAATTCAGTAAAAAGAAATACTGAATATAAAACTCGCAATATTTATGAATTAAATTCCGGTGCAGTTCTTAAAACTAATATCTTAATAAATAATAAAGTGAAATCGAATATATTATTTCAACAATCAAACCATTGTTAGAATATTCAGATAAAAGAGATACCGAATATAACACACGCAGTATTTATGAATTAAATTCCGGTGCACGGCTGAAAATTAATATCTTAAAAAATAATAAAGTGAAACCGAATATATTGTTTCAACAATCAAACCATTGTTAGAAAATTCAGTAAAAATAAATACCGAATATAAAACACACAATATTTACGAATTAAATTCCGGTGCAGTTCTTAAAATTAATATCTTATTAAATGATAAATTGAAATCGAATATATTTTTTCAACAATCAAACCATTGTTAGAAAATTCAGGTAAAAGAGATACCGAATATAAAACACGCAATATTTATGAATTAAATTCTGGTGCACGTCTGATAATTAATTTCTTAGTAAATAATAAATTGAAACCGAAAATGTTGTTTCAACAATCAAACCATTGTTAGAAAATTCAGATAAAAGAGATACCGAATATAAAACACGCAATATTTACGAATTAAATTCCGGTGCATTTCTTAAAATTAAAATCTTAATAAATAATAAATTGAAATCGAATACATTGTTTCAACAATCAAACCATTGTTAGAAAATTCAGATAAAAGAGATACCGAATATAAAACACGCAATATTTATGAATTAAATTCCGGTGCACGGCTGAAAATTAATATCTTAAAAAATAATAAAGTGAAACCGAATATATTTTTTCAACAATCAAACCATTGTTAGAAAATTCAGGTAAAAGATATACGGAATATAAAACACGCAATATTTTTTACTTAAATTCTGGTGCACGTCTGAATATTAATTTCTTAATAAATAATAAAGTGAAACCGAATATATTGTTTCAACAATCAAACTATTGTTAGAAAATTCAGAAAAAGGAATACCGAATATAAAACTCGCAATATTTATGAATTAAATTCCGGTGCAGTTCTTAAAATTAACATCTTAATAAATAATAAAGGGAAAACGAATATATTGTTTCAACAATCAAACCATTGTTAGAAAATTCAGATAAAAGAGATACCGAATATAAAACACGCAATATTTATGAATTAAATTCCGGTGCAGTTCTTAAAATTAATATCTTAATAAATAATAAAGTGAAATCGAATATATTGTTTCAACAATCAAAGCATTGTTAGAAAATTCAGGTAAAAGAGATACCGAATATAACACACGCAGTATTTATGAATTAAATTCCGGTGCACGGCTGAAAATAAATTTCTTAATAAATAATAAAGTGAAACCGAATATATTGTTTCAACAATCAAACCATTGTTAGAATATTCAGATAAAAGAGATACCGAATATAACACACGCAGTATTTATGAATTAAATTCCGGTGCACGGCTGAAAATTAATATCTTAAAAAATAATAAAGTGAAACCGAATATATTGTTTCAACAATCAAACCATTGTTAGAAAATTCAGTAAAAAGAAATACTGAATATAAAACTCGCAATATTTACGAATTAAATTCCGGTGCAGTTCTTAAAATTAATATCTTATTAAATGATAAATTGAAATCCAATATATTTTTTCAACAATCAAACCATTGTTAGAAAATTCAGGTAAAAGAGATACCGAATATAAAACACGCAATATTTATGAATTAAATTCTGGTGCACGTCTGATAATTAATTTCTTAATAAATAATAAATTGAAACCGAAAATGTTGTTTCAACAATCAAACCATTGTTAGAAAATTCAGATAAAAGAGATACCGAATATAAAACACGCAATATTTACGAATTAAATTCCGGTGCATTTCTTAAAATTAAAATCTTTTTAAATAATAAATTGAAATCGAATACATTGTTTCAACAATCAAACCATTGTTAGAAAATTCAGATAAAAGAGATACCGAATATAAAACACGCAATATTTATGAATTAAATTCCGGTGCACGGCTGAAAATTAATATCTTAATAAATAATAAAGTGAAACCGAATATATTGTTTCAACAATCAAACCATTGTTAGAATATTCAGATAAAAGAGATACCGAATATAACACACGCAGTATTTATGAATTAAATTCCGGTGCACGGCTGAAAATTAATATCTTAAAAAATAATAAATTGAAACCGAATATATTGTTTGAACAATCAAACCATTGTTAGAAAATTCAGTAAAAAGACATACTGAATATAAAACTCGCAATATTTACGAATTAAATTCCGGTGCAGTTCTTAAAATTAATATCTTATTAAATGATAAATTGAAATCCAATATATTTTTTCAACAATCAAACCATTGTTAGAAAATTCAGGTAAAAGAGATACCGAATATAAAACACGCAATATTTATGAATTAAATTCTGGTGCACGTCTGATAATTAATTTCTTAATAAATAATAAATTGAAACCGAAAATGTTGTTTCAACAATCAAACCATTGTTAGAAAATTCAGATAAAAGAGATACCGAATATAAAACACGCAATATTTACGAATTAAATTCCGGTGCATTTCTTAAAATTAAAATCTTAATAAATAATAAATTGAAATCGAATACATTGTTTCAACAATCAAACCATTGTTAGAAAATTCAGATAAAAGAGATACCGAATATAACACACGCAGTATTTATGAATTAAAATCCGGTGCACGGCTGAAAATAAATTTCTTAATAAATAATAAAGTGAAACCGAATATATTGTTTCAACAATCAAACCATTGTTAGAAAATACAGTATAAATAAATACCGAATATAAAACACGCAATATTTATGAATTAAATTCCGGTGCAGTTCTTAAAATTAATATCTTAATAAATAATAAAGTGAAATCGAATATATTGTTTCAACAATCAAAGCATTGTTAGAAAATTCAGGTAAAAGAGATACCGAATATAACACACGCAGTATTTATGAATTAAATTCCGGTGCACGGCTGAAAATAAATTTCTTAATAAATAATAAAGTGAAACCGAAAATATTGTTTCAACAATCAAACCATTGTTAGAAAATTCAGTAAAAAGAAATACTGAATATAAAACTCGCAATATTTACGAATTAAATTCCGGTGCAGTTCTTAAAATTAATATCTTATTAAATGATAAATTGAAATCCAATATATTTTTTCAACAATCAAACCATTGTTAGAAAATTCAGGTAAAAGAGATACCGAATATAAAACACGCAATATTTATGAATTAAATTCTGGTGCACGTCTGATAATTAATTTCTTAATAAATAATAAATTGAAACCGAATATAATGTTTCAACAATCAAACCATTGTTAGAAATTTCAGTAAAAATAAATACCGAATATAAAACTCGCAATATTTATGAATTAAATTCCGGTGCAGATCTTAAAATTAATATCTTAATAAATAATAAAGTGAAATCGAATATATTGTTTCAACAATCAAAGCATTGTTAGAAAATTCAGGTAAAAGAGATACCGAATATAACACACGCAGTATTTATGAATTAAATTCCGGTGCACGGCTGAAAATAAATTTCTTAATATATAATAAAGTGAAGCCGAATATATTGTTTCAACAATTAAACCATTGTTAGAAAATACAGTATAAATAAATACCGAATATAAAACACGCAATATTTATGAATTAAATTCCGGTGCACGTCTGAAAATTAATATCTTAATAAATAATAAAGTGAAACCGAATATATTGTTTCAACAATCAAACCATTGTTAGAAAATTCAGTAAAAATAAATACCGAATATAAAACATGCAATATTTATGAATTAAATTCCGGTGCAGTTCTTTAAATTAATAACATAATAAATAATAAAGTGAAATCGAATATATTGTTTCAACAATCAAACCATTGTTAGAATATTCAGATAAAAGAGATACCGAATATAACACACGCAGTATTTATGAATTAAATTCCGGTGCACGGCTGAAAATTAATATCTTAAAAAATAATAAAGTGAAACCGAATATATTGTTTCAACAATCAAACCATTGTTAGAAAATTCAGTAAAAAGAAATACTGAATATAAAACTCGCAATATTTATGAATTAAATTTCGGTGCAGTTCTTAAAACTAATATCTTAATAAATAATAAAGTGAAATCGAATATATTATTTCAACAATCAAACCATTGTTAGAATATTCAGATAAAAGAGATACCGAATAAAACACACGCAGTATTTATGAATTAAATTCCGGTGCACGGCTGAAAATTAATATCTTAAAAAATAATAAAGTGAAACCGAATATATTGTTTCAACAATCAAACCATTGTTAGAAAATTCAGTAAAAATAAATACCGAATATAAAACACGCAATATTTATGAATTAAATTCCGGTGCAGTTCTTAAAATTAATATCTTAATAAATAATAAAGTGAAATCGAATATATTGTTTCAACAATCAAAGCATTGTTAGAAAATTCAGGTAAAAGAGATACCGAATACAACACACGCAGTATTTATGAATTAAATTCCGGTGCACGGCTGAAAATAAATTTCTTAATAAATAATAAAGTGAAACCGAATATATTGTTTCAACAATCAAACCATTGTTAGAATATTCAGATAAAAGAGATACCGAATATAACACACGCAGTATTTATGAATTAAATTCCGGTGCACGGCTGAAAATTAATATCTTAAAAAATAATAAAGTGAAACCGAATATATTGTTTCAACAATCAAACCATTGTTAGAAAATTCAGTAAAAAGAAATACTGAATATAAAACTCGCAATATTTACGAATTAAATTCCGGTGCAGTTCTTAAAATTAATATCTTATTAAATGATAAATTGAAATCCAATATATTTTTTCAACAATCAAACCATTGTTAGAAAATTCAGGTAAAAGAGATACCGAATATAAAACACGCAATATTTATGAATTAAATTCTGGTGCACGTCTGATAATTAATTTCTTAATAAATAATAAATTGAAACCGAAAATGTTGTTTCAACAATCAAACCATTGTTAGAAAATTCAGATAAAAGAGATACCGAATATAAAACACGCAATATTTACGAATTAAATTCCGGTGCATTTCTTAAAATTAAAATCTTAATAAATAATAAATTGAAATCGAATACATTGTTTCAACAATCAAACCATTGTTAGAAAATTCAGATAAAAGAGATACCGAATATAAAACTCGCAATATTTATGAATTAAATTCCGGTGCAGTTCTTAAAATTAATATCTTAATATATAATAAAGTGAAATCGAATATATTGTTTCAACAATCAAAGCATTGTTAGAAAATTCAGGTAAAAGAGATACCGAATATAACACACGCAGTATTTATGAATTAAATTCCGGTGCACGGCTGAAAATAAATTTCTTAATAAATAATAAAGTGAAACCGAATATATTGTTTCAACAATCAAACCATTGTTAGTAAATACAGTATAAATAAATACCGAATATAAAACACGCAATATTTATGAATTAAATTCCGGTGCAGTTCTTAAAATTAATATCTTAGTAAATAATAAAGTGAAATCGAATATATTGTTTCAACAATCAAAGCATTGTTAGAAAATTCAGGTAAAAGAGATACCGAATATAACACACGCAGTATTTATGAATTAAATTCCGGTGCACGGCTGAAAATAAATTTCTTAATAAATAATAAAGTGAAACCGAATATATTGTTTCAACAATCAAACCATTGTTAGAATATTCAGATAAAAGAGATACCGAATATAACACACGCAGTATTTATGAATTAAATTCCGGTGCACGGCTGAAAATTAATATCTTAAAAAATAATAAAGTGAAACCGAATATATTGTTTCAACAATCAAACCATTGTTAGAATATTCAGTAAAAAGAAATACTGAATATAAAACTCGCAATATTTACGAATTAAATTCCGGTGCAGTTCTTAAAATTAATATCTTATTAAATGATAAATTGAAATCCAATATATTTTTTCAACAATCAAACCATTGTTAGAAAATTCAGGTAAAAGAGATACCGAATATAAAACACGCAATATTTATGAATTAATTTCTGGTGCACGTCTGATAATTAATTTCTTAATAAATAATAAATTGAAACCGAATATAATGTTTCAACAATCAAACCATTGTTAGAAATTTCAGTTAAAATAAATACCGAATATAAAACTCGCAATATTTATGAATTAAATTCCGGTGCAGATCTTAAAATTAATATCTTAATAAATAATAAAGTGAAACCGAATATATTGTTTCAACAATCAAACCATTGTTAGAAAATTCAGTAAAAAGAAATACTGAATAAAAAACTCGCAATATTTACGAATTAAATTCCGGTGCAGTTTTTAAAATTAATATCTTATTAAATGATAAATTGAAATCCAATATATTTTTTCAACAATCAAACCATTGTTAGAAAATTCAGGTAAAAGAGATACCGAATATAAAACACGCAATATTTATGAATTAAATTCTGGTGCACGTCTGATAATTAATTTCTTAATAAATAATAAATTGAAACCGAAAATGTTGTTTCAACAATCAAACCATTGTTAGAAAATTCAGATAAAAGAGATACCGAATATAAAACACGCAATATTTATGAATTAAATTCCGGTGCACGGCTTAAAATTAATATCTTAAAAAATAATAAAGTGAAACCGAATATATTTTTTCAACAATCAAACCATTGTTAGAAAATTCAGGTAAAAGATATACGGAATATAAAACACGCAATATTTTTTACTTAAATTCTGGTGCATGTCTGAATATTAATTTCTTAATAAATAATAAAGTGAAACCGAATATATTGTTTCTACAATCAAACCATTGTTAGAAAATTCAGAAAAAGGAATACCGAATATAAAACTCGCAATATTTATGAATTAAATTCCGGTGCAGTTCTTAAAATTAACATCTTAATAAATAATAAAGGGAAAACGAATATATTGTTTCAACAATCAAACCATTGTTAGAAAATTCAGATAAAAGAGATACCGAATATAAAACACGCAATATTTATGAATTAAATTCTGGTGCACGTCTGAGAATTAATTTCTTAATAAATAATAAAGTGAAACCGAATATAATGTTTCAACAATCAAACCATTGTTAGAAATTTCAGTAAAAATAAATACCGAATATAAAACTCGCAATATTTATGAATTAAATTCCGGTGCAGATCTTAAAATTAATATCTTAATAAATAATAAAGTGAAATCGAATATATTGTTTCAACAATCAAAGCATTGTTAGAAAATTCAGGTAAAAGAGATACCGAATATAACACACGCAGTATTTATGAATTAAATTCCGGTGCACGGCTGAAAATAAATTTCTTAATATATAATAAAGTGAAACCGAATATATTGTTTCAACAATCAAACCATTGTTAGAAAATACAGTATAAATAAATACCGAATATAAAACACGCAATATTTATGAATTAAATTCCGGTGCACGTCTGAAAATTAATATCTTAATAAATAATAAAGTGAAACCGAATATATTGTTTCAACAATCAAACCATTGTTAGAAAATTCAGTAAAAATAAATACCGAATATAAAACATGCAATATTTATGAATTAAATTCCGGTGCATTTCTTTAAATTAATAACATAATAAATAATAAAGTGAAATCGAATATATTGTTTCAACAATCAAACCATTGTTAGAATATTCAGATAAAAGAGATACCGAATATAACACACGCAGTATTTATGAATTAAATTCCGGTGCACGGCTGAAAATTAATATCTTAAAAAATAATAAAGTGAAACCGAATATATTTTTTCAACAATCAAACCATTGTTAGAAAATTCAGGTAAAAGATATACGGAATATAAAACACGCAATATTTTTTACTTAAATTCTGGTGCATGTCTGAATATTAATTTCTTAATAAATAATAAAGTGAAACCGAATATATTGTTTCTACAATCAAACCATTGTTAGAAAATTCAGAAAAAGGAATACCGAATATAAAACTCGCAATATTTATGAATTAAATTCCGGTGCAGTTCTTAAAATTAACATCTTAATAAATAATAAAGGGAAAACGAATATATTGTTTCAACAATCAAACCATTGTTAGAAAATTCAGATAAAAGAGATACCGAATATAAAACACGCAATATTTATGAATTAAATTCTGGTGCACGTCTGAGAATTAATTTCTTAATAAATAATAAAGTGAAACCGAATATAATGTTTCAACAATCAAACCATTGTTAGAAATTTCAGTAAAAATAAATACCGAATATAAAACTCGCAATATTTATGAATTAAATTCCGGTGCAGATCTTAAAATTAATATCTTAATAAATAATAAAGTGAAATCGAATATATTGTTTCAACAATCAAAGCATTGTTAGAAAATTCAGGTAAAAGAGATACCGAATATAACACACGCAGTATTTATGAATTAAATTCCGGTGCACGGCTGAAAATAAATTTCTTAATATATAATAAAGTGAAACCGAATATATTGTTTCAACAATCAAACCATTGTTAGAAAATACAGTATAAATAAATACCGAATATAAAACACGCAATATTTATGAATTAAATTCCGGTGCACGTCTGAAAATTAATATCTTAATAAATAATAAAGTGAAACCGAATATATTGTTTCAACAATCAAACCATTGTTAGAAAATTCAGTAAAAATAAATACCGAATATAAAACATGCAATATTTATGAATTAAATTCCGGTGCATTTCTTTAAATTAATAACATAATAAATAATAAAGTGAAATCGAATATATTGTTTCAACAATCAAACCATTGTTAGAATATTCAGATAAAAGAGATACCGAATATAACACACGCAGTATTTATGAATTAAATTCCGGTGCACGGCTGAAAATTAATATCTTAAAAAATAATAAAGTGAAACCGAATATATTTTTTCAACAATCAAACCATTGTTAGAAAATTCAGGTAAAAGATATACGGAATATAAAACACGCAATATTTTTTACTTAAATTCTGGTGCACGTCTGAATATTAATTTCTTAATAAATAATAAAGTGAAACCGAATATATTGTTTCTACAATCAAACCATTGTTAGAAAATTCAGAAAAAGGAATACCGAATATAAAACTCGCAATATTTATGAATTAAATTCCGGTGCAGTTCTTAAAATTAACATCTTAATAAATAATAAAGTGAAATCGAATATATTGTTTCAACAATCAAAGCATTGTTAGAAAATTCAGGTAAAAGAGATACCGAATATAACACACGCAGTATTTATGAATTAAATTCCGGTGCACGGCTGAAAATAAATTTCTTAATATATAATAAAGTGAAACCGAATATATTGTTTCAACAATCAAACCATTGTTAGAAAATACAGTATAAATAAATACCGAATATAAAACACGCAATATTTATGAATTAAATTCCGGTGCACGTCTGAAAATTAATATCTTAATAAATAATAAAGTGAAACCGAATATATTGTTTCAACAATCAAACCATTGTTAGAAAATTCAGTAAAAATAAATCCCGAATATAAAACATGCAATATTTATGAATTAAATTCCGGTGCAGTTCTTTAAATTAATAACATAATAAATAATAAAGTGAAATCGAATATATTGTTTCAACAATCAAACCATTGTTAGAATATTGAGATAAAAGAGATACCGAATATAACACACGCAGTATTTATGAATTAAATTCCGGTGCACGGCTGAAAATTAATATCTTAAAAAATAATAAAGTGAAACCGAATATATTGTTTCAACAATCAAACCATTGTTAGAAAATTCAGTAAAAAGAAATACTGAATATAAAACTCGCAATATTTATGAATTAAATTCCGGTGCAGTTCTTAAAACTAATATCTTAATAAATAATGAAGTGAAATCGAATATATTATTTCAACAATCAAACCATTGTTAGAAAATTCAGATAAAAGAGATACCGAATATAACACACGCAGTATTTATGAATTAAATTCCGGTGCACGGCTGAAAATTAATATCTTAAAAAATAATAAAGTGAAACCGAATATATTGTTTCAACAATCAAACCATTGTTAGAAAATTCAGTAAAAATAAATACCGAATATAAAACACGCAATATTTACGAATTAAATTCCGTTGCAGTTCTTAAAATTAATATCTTATTAAATGATAAATTGAAATCGAATATATTTTTTCAACAATCAAACCATTGTTAGAAAATTCAGGTAAAAGAGATACCGAATATAAAACACGCAATATTTATGAATTAAATTCTGGTGCACGTCTGATAATTAATTTCTTAATCAATAATAAATTGAAACCGAAAATGTTGTTTCAACAATCAAACCATTGTTAGAAAATTCAGATAAAAGAGATACCGAATATAAAACACGCAATATTTACGAATTAAATTCCGGTGCATTTCTTAAAATTAAAATCTTAATAAATATTAAATTGAAATCGAATACATTGTTTCAACAATCAAACCATTGTTAGAAAATTCAGATAAAAGAGATACCGAATATAAAACACGCAATATTTATGAATTAAATTCTGGTGCACGTCTGAAAATTAATTTCTTAATAAATAATAAAGTGAAACCGAATATAATGTTTCAACAATCAAACCATTGTTAGAAATTTCAGTAAAAATAAATACCGAATATAAAACTCGCAATATTTATGAATTAAATTCCGGTGCAGATCTTAAAATTAATATCTTAATAAATAATAAAGTGAAATCGAATATATTGTTTCAACAATCAAAGCATTGTTAGAAAATTCAGGTAAAAGAGATACGGAATATAACACACGCAGTATTTATGAATTAAATTCCGGCGCACGGCTGAAAATAAATTTCTTAATATATAATAAAGTGAAACCGAATATATTGTTTCAACAATCAAACCATTGTTAGAAAATACAGTATAAATAAATACCGAATATAAAACACGCAATATTTATGAATTAAATTCCGGTGCACGTCTGAAAATTAATATCTTAATAAATAATAAAGTGAAACCGAATATATTGTTTCAACAATCAAACCATTGTTAGAAAATTCAGTAAAAAGAAATACTGAATATAAAACTCGCAATATTTACGAATTAAATTCCGGTGCAGTTCTTAAAATTAATATCTTATTAAATGATAAATTGAAATCCAATATATTTTTTCAACAATCAAACCATTGTTAGAATATTCAGATAAAAGAGATACCGAATATAACACACGCAGTATTTATGAATTAAATTCCGGTGCACGGCTGAAAATTAATATCTTAAAAAATAATAAAGTGAAACCGAATATATTGTTTCAACAATCAAACCATTGTTAGAAAATTCAGTAAAAAGAAATACTGAATATAAAACTCGCAATATTTATGAATTAAATTCCGGTGCAGTTCTTAAAACTAATATCTTAATAAATAATAAAGTGAAATCGAATATATTATTTCAACAATCAAACCATTGTTAGAATATTCAGATAAAAGAGATACCGAATATAACACACGCAGTATTTATGAATTAAATTCCGGTGCACGGCTGAAAATTAATATCTTAAAAAATAATAAAGTGAAACCGAATATATTGTTTCAACAATCAAACCATTGTTAGAAAATTCAGTAAAAATAAATACCGAATATAAAACACGCAATATTTTTTACTTAAATTCTGGTGCAATTCTGAATATTAATTTCTTAATAAATAATAAAGTGAAACCGAATATATTGTTTCTACAATAAAACCATTGTTAGAAAATTCAGAAAAAGGAATACCGAATATAAAACTCGCAATATTTATGAATTAAATTCCGGTGCAGTTCTTAAAATTAACATCTTAATAAATAATAAAGGGAAAACGAATATATTGTTTCAACAATTAAACCATTGTTAGAAAATTCAGATAAAAGAGATACCGAATATAAAACACGCAATATTTATGAATTAAATTCTGGTGCACGTCTGAAAATTAATTTCTTAATAAATAACAACGTGAAACCGAATATAATGTTTCAACAATCAAACCATTGTTAGAAATTTCAGTAAAAATAAATACCGAATATAAAACTCGCAATATTTATGAATTAAATTCCGGTGCAGATCTTAAAATTAATATCTTAATAAATAATAAAGTGAAATCGAATATATTGTTTCAACAATCAAAGCATTGTTAGAAAATTCAGGTAAAAGAGATACCGAATATAACACACGCAGTATTTATGAATTAAATTCCGGTGCACGGCTGAAAATAAATTTCTTAATATATAATAAAGTGAAACCGAATATATTGTTTCAACAATCAAACCATTGTTAGAAAATACAGTATAAATAAATACCGAATATAAAACACGCAATATTTATGAATTAAATTCCGGTGCACGTCTGAAAATTAATATCTTAATAAATAATAAAGTGAAACCGAATATATTGTTTCAACAATCAAACCATTGTTAGAAAATTCAGCAAAAATAAATACCGAATATAAAACATGCAATATTTATGAATTAAATTCCGGTGCAGTTCTTTAAATTAATAACATAATAAATAATAAATTGAAATCGAATATATTGTTTCAACAATCAAACCATTGTTAGAATATTCAGATAAAAGAGATACCGAATATAACACACGCAGTATTTATGAATTAAATTCCGGTGCACGGCTGAAAATTAATATCTTAAAAAATAATAAAGTGAAACCGAATATATTGTTTCAACAATCAAACCATTGTTAGAAAATTCAGTAAAAAGAAATACTGAATATAAAACTCGCAATATTTATGAATTAAATTCCGGTGCAGTTCTTAAAACTAATATCTTAATAAATAATAAAGTGAAATCGAATATATTATTTCAACAATCAAACCATTGTTAGAATATTCAGATAAAAGAGATACCGAATATAACACACGCAGTATTTATGAATTAAATTCCGGTGCACGGCTGAAAATTAATATCTTAAAAAATAATAAAGTGAAACCGAATATATTGTTTCAACAGTCAAACCATTGTTAGAAAATTCAGATAAAAGAGATACCGAATATAAAACACGCAATATTTACGAATTAAATTCCGGTGCATTTCTTAAAATTAAAATCTTAATAAATAATAAATTGAAATCGAATACATTGTTTCAACAATCAAACCATTGTTAGAAAATTCAGATAAAAGAGATACCGAATATAAAACACGCAATATTTATGAATTAAATTCTGGTGCACGTCTGAAAATTAATTTCTTAATAAATAATAAAGTGAAACCGAATATAATGTTTCAACAATCAAACCATTGTTAGAAATTTCAGTAAAAATAAATACCGAATATAAAACTCGCAATATTTATGAATTAAATTCCGGTGCAGATCTTAAAATTAATATCTTAATAAATAATAAAGTGAAATCGAATATATTGTTTCAACAATCAAAGCATTGTTAGAAAATTCAGGTAAAAGAGATACCGAATATAACACACGCAGTATTTATGAATTAAATTCCGGTGCACGGCTGAAAATAAATTTCTTAATATATAATAAAGTGAAACCGAATATATTGTTTCAACAATCAAACCATTGTTAGAAAATTCAGTAAAAAGAAATACTGAATATAAAACTCGCAATATTTATGAATTAAATTCCGGTGCAGTTCTTAAAACTAATATCTTAATAAATAATAAAGTGAAATCGAATATATTATTTCAACAATCAAACCATTGTTAGAATATTCAGATAAAAGAGATACCGAATATAACACACGCAGTATTTATGAATTAAATTCCGGTGCACGGCTGAAAATTAATATCTTAAAAAATAATAAAGTGAAACCGAATATATTGTTTCAACAATCAAACCATTGTTAGAAAATTCAGTAAAAATAAATACCGAATATAAAACACGCAATATTTACGAATTAAATTCCGGTGCAGTTCTTAAAATTAATATCTTATTAAATGATAAATTGAAATCGAATATATTTTTTCAACAATCAAACCATTGTTAGAAAATTCAGGTAAAAGAGATACCGAATATAAAACACGCAATATTTATGAATTAAATTCTGGTGCACGTCTGATAATTAATTTCTTAATAAATAATAAATTGAAACCGAAAATGTTGTTTCAACAATCAAACCATTGTTAGAAAATTCAGATAAAAGAGATACCGAATATAAAACACGCAATATTTACGAATTAAATTCCGGTGCATTTCTTAAAATTAAAATCTTAATAAATAATAAATTGAAATCGAATACATTGTTTCAACAATCAAACCATTGTTAGAAAATTCAGATAAAAGAGATACCGAATATAAAACACGCAATATTTATGAATTAAATTCTGGTGCACGTCTGAAAATTAATTTCTTAATAAATAATAAAGTGAAACCGAATATAATGTTTCAACAATCAAACCATTGTTAGAAATTTCAGTAAAAATAAATACCGAATATAAAACTCGCAATATTTATGAATTAAATTCCGGTGCAGATCTTAAAATTAATATCTTAATAAATAATAAAGTGAAACCGAATATATTGTTTCAACAATCAAACCATTGTTAGAAAATACAGTATAAATAAATACCGAATATAAAACACGCAATATTTATGAATTAAATTCCGGTGCACGTCTGAAAATTAATATCTTAATAAATAATAAAGTGAAACCGAATATATTGTTTCAACAATCAAACCATTGTTAGAAAATTCAGTAAAAAGAAATACTGAATATAAAACTCGCAATATTTACGAATTAAATTCCGGTGCAGTTCTTAAAATTAATATCTTATTAAATGATAAATTGAAATCCAATATATTTTTTCAACAATCAAACCATTGTTAGAATATTCAGATAAAAGAGATACCGAATATAACACACGCAGTATTTATGAATTAAATTCCGGTGCACGGCTGAAAATTAATATCTTAAAAAATAATAAAGTGAAACCGAATATATTGTTTCAACAATCAAACCATTGTTAGAAAATTCAGTAAAAAGTAATACTGAATATAAAACTCGCAATATTTATGAATTAAATTCCGGTGCAGTTCTTAAAACTAATATCTTAATAAATAATAAAGTGAAATCGAATATATTATTTCAACAATCAAACCATTGTTAGAATATTCAGATAAAAGAGATACCGAATATAACACACGCAGTATTTATGAATTAAATTCCGGTGCACGGCTGAAAATTAATATCTTAAAAAATAATAAAGTGAAACCGAATATATTGTTTCAACAATCAAACCATTGTTAGAAAATTCAGTAAAAATAAATACCGAATATAAAACACGCAATATTTATGAATTAAATTCCGGTGCAGTTCTTAAAATTAATATCTTAATAAATAATAAAGTGAAATCGAATATATTGTTTCAACAATCAAAGCATTGTTAGAAAATTCAGGTAAAAGAGATACCGAATATAACACACGCAGTATTTATGAATTAAATTCCGGTGCACGGCTGAAAATAAATTTCTTAATAAATAATAAAGTGAAACCGAATATATTGTTTCAACAATCAAACCATTGTTAGAATATTCAGATAAAAGAGATACCGAATATAACACACGCAGTATTTATGAATTAAATTCCGGTGCACGGCTGAAAATTAATATCTTAAAAAATAATAAAGTGAAACCGAATATATTGTTTCAACAATCAAACCATTGTTAGAAAATTCAGTAAAAAGAAATACTGAATATAAAACTCGCAATATTTACGAATTAAATTCCGGTGCAGTTCTTAAAATTAATATCTTATTAAATGATAAATTGAAATCCAATATATTTTTTCAACAATCAAACCATTGTTAGAAAATTCAGGTAAAAGAGATACCGAATATAAAACACGCAATATTTATGAATTAAATTCTGGTGCACGTCTGATAATTAATTTCTTAATAAATAATAAATTGAAACCGAAAATGTTGTTTCAACAATCAAACCATTGTTAGAAAATTCAGATAAAAGAGATACCGAATATAAAACACGCAATATTTACGAATTAAATTCCGGTGCATTTCTTAAAATTAAAATCTTAATAAATAATAAATTGAAATCGAATACATTGTTTCAACAATCAAACCATTGTTAGAAAATTCAGATAAAAGAGATACCGAATATAAAACACGCAATATTTATGAATTAAATTCCGGTGCACGGCTGAAAATTAATATCTTAAAAAATAATAAAGTGAAACCGAATATATTTTTTCAACAATCAAACCATTGTTAGAAAATTCAGGTAAAATATATACGGAATATAAAACACGCAATATTTTTTACTTAAATTCTGGTGCAATTCTGAATATTAATTTCTTAATAAATAATAAAGTGAAACCGAATATATTGTTTCTACAATCAAACCATTGTTAGAAAATTCAGAAAAAGAGATACCGAATATAAAACACGCAATATTTACGAATTAAATTCCGGTGCATTTCTTAAAATTAAAATCTTAATAAATATTAAATTGAAATCGAATACATTGTTTCAACAATCAAACCATTGTTAGAAAATTCAGATAAAAGAGATACCGAATATAAAACACGCAATATTTATGAATTAAATTCTGGTGCACGTCTGAAAATTAATTTCTTAATAAATAATAAAGTGAAACCGAATATAATGTTTCAACAATCAAACCATTGTTAGAAATTTCAGTAAAAATAAATACCGAATATAAAACTCGCAATATTTATGAATTAAATTCCGGTGCAGATCTTAAAATTAATATCTTAATAAATAATAAAGTGAAATCGAATATATTGTTTCAACAATCAAAGCATTGTTAGAAAATTCAGGTAAAAGAGATACGGAATATAACACACGCAGTATTTATGAATTAAATTCCGGCGCACGGCTGAAAATAAATTTCTTAATATATAATAAAGTGAAACCGAATATATTGTTTCAACAATCAAACCATTGTTAGAAAATACAGTATAAATAAATACCGAATATAAAACACGCAATATTTATGAATTAAATTCCGGTGCACGTCTGAAAATTAATATCTTAATAAATAATAAAGTGAAACCGAATATATTGTTTCAACAATCAAACCATTGTTAGAAAATTCAGTAAAAAGAAATACTGAATATAAAACTCGCAATATTTACGAATTAAATTCCGGTGCAGTTCTTAAAATTAATATCTTATTAAATGATAAATTGAAATCCAATATATTTTTTCAACAATCAAACCATTGTTAGAATATTCAGATAAAAGAGATACCGAATATAACACACGCAGTATTTATGAATTAAATTCCGGTGCACGGCTGAAAATTAATATCTTAAAAAATAATAAAGTGAAACCGAATATATTGTTTCAACAATCAAACCATTGTTAGAAAATTCAGTAAAAAGAAATACTGAATATAAAACTCGCAATATTTATGAATTAAATTCCGGTGCAGTTCTTAAAACTAATATCTTAATAAATAATAAAGTGAAATCGAATATATTATTTCAACAATCAAACCATTGTTAGAATATTCAGATAAAAGAGATACCGAATATAACACACGCAGTATTTATGAATTAAATTCCGGTGCACGGCTGAAAATTAATATCTTAAAAAATAATAAAGTGAAACCGAATATATTGTTTCAACAATCAAACCATTGTTAGAAAATTCAGTAAAAATAAATACCGAATATAAAACACGCAATATTTTTTACTTAAATTCTGGTGCAATTCTGAATATTAATTTCTTAATAAATAATAAAGTGAAACCGAATATATTGTTTCTACAATAAAACCATTGTTAGAAAATTCAGAAAAAGGAATACCGAATATAAAACTCGCAATATTTATGAATTAAATTCCGGTGCAGTTCTTAAAATTAACATCTTAATAAATAATAAAGGGAAAACGAATATATTGTTTCAACAATTAAACCATTGTTAGAAAATTCAGATAAAAGAGATACCGAATATAAAACACGCAATATTTATGAATTAAATTCTGGTGCACGTCTGAAAATTAATTTCTTAATAAATAACAACGTGAAACCGAATATAATGTTTCAACAATCAAACCATTGTTAGAAATTTCAGTAAAAATAAATACCGAATATAAAACTCGCAATATTTATGAATTAAATTCCGGTGCAGATCTTAAAATTAATATCTTAATAAATAATAAAGTGAAATCGAATATATTGTTTCAACAATCAAAGCATTGTTAGAAAATTCAGGTAAAAGAGATACCGAATATAACACACGCAGTATTTATGAATTAAATTCCGGTGCACGGCTGAAAATAAATTTCTTAATATATAATAAAGTGAAACCGAATATATTGTTTCAACAATCAAACCATTGTTAGAAAATACAGTATAAATAAATACCGAATATAAAACACGCAATATTTATGAATTAAATTCCGGTGCACGTCTGAAAATTAATATCTTAATAAATAATAAAGTGAAACCGAATATATTGTTTCAACAATCAAACCATTGTTAGAAAATTCAGCAAAAATAAATACCGAATATAAAACATGCAATATTTATGAATTAAATTCCGGTGCAGTTCTTTAAATTAATAACATAATAAATAATAAATTGAAATCGAATATATTGTTTCAACAATCAAACCATTGTTAGAATATTCAGATAAAAGAGATACCGAATATAACACACGCAGTATTTATGAATTAAATTCCGGTGCACGGCTGAAAATTAATATCTTAAAAAATAATAAAGTGAAACCGAATATATTGTTTCAACAATCAAACCATTGTTAGAAAATTCAGTAAAAAGAAATACTGAATATAAAACTCGCAATATTTATGAATTAAATTCCGGTGCAGTTCTTAAAACTAATATCTTAATAAATAATAAAGTGAAATCGAATATATTATTTCAACAATCAAACCATTGTTAGAATATTCAGATAAAAGAGATACCGAATATAACACACGCAGTATTTATGAATTAAATTCCGGTGCACGGCTGAAAATTAATATCTTAAAAAATAATAAAGTGAAACCGAATATATTGTTTCAACAGTCAAACCATTGTTAGAAAATTCAGATAAAAGAGATACCGAATATAAAACACGCAATATTTACGAATTAAATTCCGGTGCATTTCTTAAAATTAAAATCTTAATAAATAATAAATTGAAATCGAATACATTGTTTCAACAATCAAACCATTGTTAGAAAATTCAGATAAAAGAGATACCGAATATAAAACACGCAATATTTATGAATTAAATTCTGGTGCACGTCTGAAAATTAATTTCTTAATAAATAATAAAGTGAAACCGAATATAATGTTTCAACAATCAAACCATTGTTAGAAATTTCAGTAAAAATAAATACCGAATATAAAACTCGCAATATTTATGAATTAAATTCCGGTGCAGATCTTAAAATTAATATCTTAATAAATAATAAAGTGAAATCGAATATATTGTTTCAACAATCAAAGCATTGTTAGAAAATTCAGGTAAAAGAGATACCGAATATAACACACGCAGTATTTATGAATTAAATTCCGGTGCACGGCTGAAAATAAATTTCTTAATATATAATAAAGTGAAACCGAATATATTGTTTCAACAATCAAACCATTGTTAGAAAATTCAGTAAAAAGAAATACTGAATATAAAACTCGCAATATTTATGAATTAAATTCCGGTGCAGTTCTTAAAACTAATATCTTAATAAATAATAAAGTGAAATCGAATATATTATTTCAACAATCAAACCATTGTTAGAATATTCAGATAAAAGAGATACCGAATATAACACACGCAGTATTTATGAATTAAATTCCGGTGCACGGCTGAAAATTAATATCTTAAAAAATAATAAAGTGAAACCGAATATATTGTTTCAACAATCAAACCATTGTTAGAAAATTCAGTAAAAATAAATACCGAATATAAAACACGCAATATTTACGAATTAAATTCCGGTGCAGTTCTTAAAATTAATATCTTATTAAATGATAAATTGAAATCGAATATATTTTTTCAACAATCAAACCATTGTTAGAAAATTCAGGTAAAAGAGATACCGAATATAAAACACGCAATATTTATGAATTAAATTCTGGTGCACGTCTGATAATTAATTTCTTAATAAATAATAAATTGAAACCGAAAATGTTGTTTCAACAATCAAACCATTGTTAGAAAATTCAGATAAAAGAGATACCGAATATAAAACACGCAATATTTACGAATTAAATTCCGGTGCATTTCTTAAAATTAAAATCTTAATAAATAATAAATTGAAATCGAATACATTGTTTCAACAATCAAACCATTGTTAGAAAATTCAGATAAAAGAGATACCGAATATAAAACACGCAATATTTATGAATTAAATTCTGGTGCACGTCTGAAAATTAATTTCTTAATAAATAATAAAGTGAAACCGAATATAATGTTTCAACAATCAAACCATTGTTAGAAATTTCAGTAAAAATAAATACCGAATATAAAACTCGCAATATTTATGAATTAAATTCCGGTGCAGATCTTAAAATTAATATCTTAATAAATAATAAAGTGAAACCGAATATATTGTTTCAACAATCAAACCATTGTTAGAAAATACAGTATAAATAAATACCGAATATAAAACACGCAATATTTATGAATTAAATTCCGGTGCACGTCTGAAAATTAATATCTTAATAAATAATAAAGTGAAACCGAATATATTGTTTCAACAATCAAACCATTGTTAGAAAATTCAGTAAAAAGAAATACTGAATATAAAACTCGCAATATTTACGAATTAAATTCCGGTGCAGTTCTTAAAATTAATATCTTATTAAATGATAAATTGAAATCCAATATATTTTTTCAACAATCAAACCATTGTTAGAATATTCAGATAAAAGAGATACCGAATATAACACACGCAGTATTTATGAATTAAATTCCGGTGCACGGCTGAAAATTAATATCTTAAAAAATAATAAAGTGAAACCGAATATATTGTTTCAACAATCAAACCATTGTTAGAAAATTCAGTAAAAAGAAATACTGAATATAAAACTCGCAATATTTATGAATTAAATTCCGGTGCAGTTCTTAAAACTAATATCTTAATAAATAATAAAGTGAAATCGAATATATTATTTCAACAATCAAACCATTGTTAGAATATTCAGATAAAAGAGATACCGAATATAACACACGCAGTATTTATGAATTAAATTCCGGTGCACGGCTGAAAATTAATATCTTAAAAAATAATAAAGTGAAACCGAATATATTGTTTCAACAATCAAACCATTGTTAGAAAATTCAGTAAAAATAAATACCGAATATAAAACACGCAATATTTATGAATTAAATTCCGGTGCAGTTCTTAAAATTAATATCTTAATAAATAATAAAGTGAAATCGAATATATTGTTTCAACAATCAAAGCATTGTTAGAAAATTCAGGTAAAAGAGATACCGAATATAACACACGCAGTATTTATGAATTAAATTCCGGTGCACGGCTGAAAATAAATTTCTTAATAAATAATAAAGTGAAACCGAATATATTGTTTCAACAATCAAACCATTGTTAGAATATTCAGATAAAAGAGATACCGAATATAACACACGCAGTATTTATGAATTAAATTCCGGTGCACGGCTGAAAATTAATATCTTAAAAAATAATAAAGTGAAACCGAATATATTGTTTCAACAATCAAACCATTGTTAGAAAATTCAGTAAAAAGAAATACTGAATATAAAACTCGCAATATTTACGAATTAAATTCCGGTGCAGTTCTTAAAATTAATATCTTATTAAATGATAAATTGAAATCCAATATATTTTTTCAACAATCAAACCATTGTTAGAAAATTCAGGTAAAAGAGATACCGAATATAAAACACGCAATATTTATGAATTAAATTCTGGTGCACGTCTGATAATTAATTTCTTAATAAATAATAAATTGAAACCGAAAATGTTGTTTCAACAATCAAACCATTGTTAGAAAATTCAGATAAAAGAGATACCGAATATAAAACACGCAATATTTACGAATTAAATTCCGGTGCATTTCTTAAAATTAAAATCTTAATAAATAATAAATTGAAATCGAATACATTGTTTCAACAATCAAACCATTGTTAGAAAATTCAGATAAAAGAGATACCGAATATAAAACACGCAATATTTATGAATTAAATTCCGGTGCACGGCTGAAAATTAATATCTTAAAAAATAATAAAGTGAAACCGAATATATTTTTTCAACAATCAAACCATTGTTAGAAAATTCAGGTAAAATATATACGGAATATAAAACACGCAATATTTTTTACTTAAATTCTGGTGCAATTCTGAATATTAATTTCTTAATAAATAATAAAGTGAAACCGAATATATTGTTTCTACAATCAAACCATTGTTAGAAAATTCAGAAAAAGGAATACCGAATATAAAACTCGCAATATTTATGAATTAAATTCCGGTGCAGTTCTTAAAATTAACATCTTAATAAATAATAAAGGGAAAACGAATATATTGTTTCAACAATTAAACCATTGTTAGAAAATTCAGATAAAAGAGATACCGAATATAAAACACGCAATATTTATGAATTAAATTCTGGTGCACGTCTGAAAATTAATTTCTTAATAAATAACAACGTGAAACCGAATATAATGTTTCAACAATCAAACCATTGTTAGAAATTTCAGTAAAAATAAATACCGAATATAAAACTCGCAATATTTATGAATTAAATTCCGGTGCAGATCTTAAAATTAATATCTTAATAAATAATAAAGTGAAATCGAATATATTGTTTCAACAATCAAAGCATTGTTAGAAAATTCAGGTAAAAGAGATACCGAATATAACACACGCAGTATTTATGAATTAAATTCCGGTGCACGGCTGAAAATAAATTTCTTAATATATAATAAAGTGAAACCGAATATATTGTTTCAACAATCAAACCATTGTTAGAAAATACAGTATAAATAAATACCGAATATAAAACACGCAATATTTATGAATTAAATTCCGGTGCACGTCTGAAAATTAATATCTTAATAAATAATAAAGTGAAACCGAATATATTGTTTCAACAATCAAACCATTGTTAGAAAATTCAGTAAAAATAAATACCGAATATAAAACATGCAATATTTATGAATTAAATTCCGGTGCAGTTCTTTAAATTAATAACATAATAAATAATAAAGTGAAATCGAATATATTGTTTCAACAATCAAACCATTGTTAGAATATTCAGATAAAAGAGATACCGAATATAACACACGCAGTATTTATGAATTAAATTCCGGTGCACGGCTGAAAATTAATATCTTAAAATATAATAAAGTGAAACCGAATATATTGTTTCAACAATCAAACCATTGTTAGAAAATTCAGTAAAAAGAAATACTGAATATAAAACTCGCAATATTTATGAATTAAATTCCGGTGCAGTTCTTAAAACTAATATCTTAATAAATAATAAAGTGAAATCGAATATATTATTTCAACAATCAAACCATTGTTAGAAAATTCAGATAAAAGAGATACCGAATATAAAACACGCAATATTTACGAATTAAATTCCGGTGCATTTCTTAAAATTAAAATCTTAATAAATAATAAATTGAAATCGAATACATTGTTTCAACAATCAAACCATTGTTAGAAAATTCAGATAAAAGAGATACCGAATATAAAACACGCAATATTTATGAATTAAATTCCGGTGCACGGCTGAAAATCAATATCTTAAAAAATAATAAAGTGAAACCGAATATATTTTTTCAACAATCAAACCATTGTTAGAAAATTCAGGTAAAATATATACGGAATATAAAACACGCAATATTTTTTACTTAAATTCTGGTGCAATTCTGAATATTAATTTCTTAATAAATAATAAAGTGAAACCGAATATATTGTTTCTACAATCAAACCATTGTTAGAAAATTCAGAAAAAGGAATACCGAATATAAAACTCGCAATATTTATGAATTAAATTCCGGTGCAGTTCTTAAAATTAACATCTTAATAAATAATAAAGGGAAAACGAATATATTGTTTCAACAATTAAACCATTGTTAGAAAATTCAGATAAAAGAGATACCGAATATAAAACACGCAATATTTATGAATTAAATTCTGGTGCACGTCTGAAAATTAATTTCTTAATAAATAACAACGTGAAACCGAATATAATGTTTCAACAATCAAACCATTGTTAGAAATTTCAGTAAAAATAAATACCGAATATAAAACTCGCAATATTTATGAATTAAATTCCGGTGCAGATCTTAAAATTAATATCTTAATAAATAATAAAGTGAAATCGAATATATTGTTTCAACAATCAAA